>JACAFY010013760.1:0-19631 GCA_015252635.1 Dictyostelium capitatum | reverse complement strand
ATACGGGGGTCAGAAAATAAAAAAAAAAAAATCCCAAACGGGGCAAACAAAAAATTACCAAAAAATTTAATTTGAATTAAAATTTTTTTTTTTTTTTTTTTAAATTTTTTTTGATTTTTATCGAAATTTTTTTTCTTTCTCAACATTATTTTTTTTTGTGTATATACACTTAATATATACACTCTTTTTCTTTTTTATATTTATTTATATATTATTATAATTATTTATTTTTTATTTTTATATATGGTATATTATCAAATTTAAAAAAGAAAAAAAAAAAAAAAATGGTATCTGCAAATAAAATATTTTCAGATTTCGAATCAACTAAAAAATCAATTCAAAATCAAGTGTATGTACATAAGAATTTAATTTATTAGTTTGATTATTATTTTACTAATGAGAGTCTAATTGCATACAGAAATTACTATTTTTCAGTTGATAATTTATGTAGAGATGTTTATCTTAGATGTAATATGGATGAAGAAGGATGGGTATCAATTAATTTTATTTGTGGTTTTAATAAGATGAGATTATTTGAAATGTCAACTGTAATCGAAACTTTAAAATCATCAACACTATTGGAAATTGATTTAAAATCAAATAGAATTAGATTACAAGATTTAGAATCTAGAAAATTATGGATTTTAGAAAATGAAATTAAAATTGGTTTTTTAAATGGATTAAAAGATAAACAACAACAACAACAACAGCAATCAACAGATGATGATGATGAATCAAATGGTGATGATATTGATGAAGATGGTTGGGTAACTGTTAAATCAAAGAAATTATATAAATTAAAAAATGGTAGTTTATCAAAAGATCAAATAATGTTAGAATCAAATGACGATGATGATGAAGATAGTAATGAACGTTCAATTATTAAACAACATAAATCAGAAGAAGGTTTCTTTGATCTAAGTGGTGATGAAGATGATTGTCAACAAGATTTCTTTATTAAAGAAAGAAGAAACTTCGATACCTTTCAATTACAAGCACAACAATATCAACAAATTGATCCAATTGAATTAATTGAACAAATGAATGTACTTGAACATCAAAATCAACAACAAGAAGAAGACGAAGAACATCAACAAGATAATTATTCTGAAGATGATAATCACAATGAAGATGATTATGAAAATTATAGTGAAGATGAAGAAGATCAAGATATTTCAAATAAATTAATCATTGTTACTCAATCAACTGTATTTAGAAAGAATAAAATCAATAGTAAAAAATATATAAATGTTGATTTAGCAAGTGCAATTAATGATGGTCTTTATTTCTATGAGCAAGATTTAAAGAGAAATAAACAAATTAAAAAGTATCAACAATTTAATACAATTGTTGTTGAACAAAAAACCAATACAAGTAAACCAACTACCACTTCTGCCGCTACCACTGCTTCAAGTAAACCATTGAGTGATGTTAAATCACCAACTAGATTATTATATTCTTCAAAATCATCAAATGTTAATACTGGTAATGCTGCACCAATTGGTTGGGTATTAGCACCAATTTCTGGTCCTTCTTCACCAATTCCAAGTCCAACCCCTACTCCTTCTTCTTCATTTAAATCAACATACATGAATAGACAACAACCAACAACTGTATCAACAACCGTACCAACAACTAGTTATGCATCAATTGCAAATGGAATTGCACCAACATTATCATCAACTACTACCACTGCCACTGTTACTACCGCTACTACCACATTATCATCATCAATTAAATCAAATAATTCATCAATTGATACAGATGATAGTAATACTAGTACTGGTACCACAAAACAAAATTCAATTCCATACTTTCAACATCCATCATATGAACTTTTGGCAGAGAATGGATTTGTTCAACATAAATACAATAAATATCGTAATAAATGTTTAAAGGATCGTGAAATATTAGGTATTGGCCAATCAATGGAAATGAACACTCTATTTAGATTTTGGTCACATTTCCTTCGTTCTCATTTCAACATTAAAATCTATCAAGAATTTAAAACAATTGCATTGGAAGATGCAAAAGAAAACTTTCGTTATGGTTTAGAATGTTTATTCCGTTTCTACAGTTACGGTTTAGAAAAGAAAATAAAAGTATTACTTTTAAATGATTTCCAAGAATTAACCATTTTAGATTTTAAAGAAGAAAAACAAATTTATGGTTTAGAAAAGTTTTGGGCATTTTTGAAATATGGTAAAGATAAATCAACTCCATATGAATTAAATGCTGACTTGAAGCAGATTTTAACAAATTTTAAATCTGTTGAAGATTTTAGAACTTATGAAAGAATTAATAAGCCAGTTGTTTCATTAAATCAAATTAAATCAAATAATTCTTCAGTTGCTTCTTCTCCAAAATTATCAAATTCATTCAATAACAATAGTAATCATTCTTCTTCATTTAATCATAGTCATAGTAATAATAATAATAATAATCATCATCATCAATCATCATCATTTAATTCATCATCATCACCATCATCATCTTCATTCAACTCTTACAGAAAAAAATCATCAAACCATGGTTCATCAAGTATGAACACAATGGCTTGGAACTCCAAACCAACTAATCCATCGACAAATCAATCAAGTGGGGCAGCTGGTCAAACCAAGTCATATTTTAACAAAATTCCAATGTAAGGCTTTCCCAACCTCTTTCCAATTATTCAATTGGAAAGAAAAGAGTTGGATGGTAATTAGCAATGATAATAATAATGATGATAAATTAAATAACAAAAACAACAATAACAACAATGATGATAAATATACAAATACTACCGATGAAAATAACTATGACAACAAATATGATTACAATAATAACTATAAAAAAAAACTAGAAAATCAAAAAACAAAAAAAATACATATAACAATAAATATTCCACTACTATTCATAAAAAAAAAAAAAAAAAAGAAAAGAATGTGTGTTTGTTTATAGTCTATTATTTAGAATTTATTGGTGAATGATAGGTAATTGTAATCATGTGATTATTTACGTTTTTTTTTTTAACTTCCAAAATTTTTTTTTTAAAAAAAAAATGGATTATTTTTAATTATATTATAGTTTGAAAATGTAGGAGTTGATATTTTACTGTTTTTAAATAATTTATTTAGTGATTGAAAGTGATTTGATGATTAAAAACATTCAAAAACCCGGTCACCATTTTTTACAATGATTAAAAAGTCATGGGGATGTAGCTCATATGGTAGAGCGTATGGTTTGCATAAACAGCAACGAAATCAGACCTCCATAAGGTAAAGGGATCGATACCCTTCTTCTCCAATTTTTTTTACTAACCTACCAAGGTTATTTTCCACCCTCTATTTTTAATACATTTTCAATAGTTAGCGGAATTTTATAAACTTATCAGCTCATTTTGAAATTTTATAACGTAAAACCAATTTTTTCAATAATTATTAAATCACATTTTATTTATTCTAATATTAACAATTAAGTAAAAAGTAATAAACATCATAGATTTTTAATTAATTTATTAATTTAAACTTTTTACCCCGCCCCATTTTTTTTTAAAATATATGAAAGTTTCCTGGTAATGGTTGTTATGATATTTCTAAAAATAGTTTATGTGTGTTGATGATTGTTTACTTGAAGTTGTTGTTGTTTATTATATTCTTTATATCACAACAACATTTAATTTACAAATTAAAAAAAAGAGTTTTTATAACAGATAAAATTTTATCTGTTATTTTTTTATAAAAATACAACACACAAAACATTTTCATTTTTTCCTTCTTTATAAATAGTTTTATTTTTTTTTTAATTATTAAATAAAATATCACGACAAACATCAAATAATTAAATTATTAAAACTAAATAAACTTTTTAAAATGTTATTCAGTATGTATTACTCGTTTTTGAATTTGATATTGTTAAACTATTAAGAGCAAATTATTAATTTTATATTCTTTTTATTTATTTCAGAATCATTAAATGTCTGTACTGTTGTAAATGAATAATCAAATAAAATATCATTTGAATTAACTGAAAACAAAATTGTTAAACTATACTGCATTTTATACAAGACCAAGTTATTTTATGTAAAAAAATATAAAATTAATTAATAAATAAAAATGTGCGCGAGAAATTTGTAAATGTTAAAAATCAAATTTCTTTTCGATATATATAAAACTATATATATATTTTATACCTAATATATTGATTTCGAAAATTTAATTCTAATGATTTTATAAATTGTATTATTGCAATGAAAGTATTAGTAATTCTCAAAGCCAATGATAAAATATCGTCTTTTATAATTAACAAAATGAAATTTCATTTGAAATTCGTTATTTATATATAACATCATAATTTATAGGGTTATGACTGATATATTATCTTATAGATAATATTCGAATAACCTAAATATATCTCGCATTTGCTAACGATATTTTACTTGTTATCGTTGTATACCAAAACAATATTAAATAAATTATTATTATTCGTTTTACTTGTTAAACAACAACAAATATAAAAAATTATAAATTTTTAGTGTCAACACGTTTTTACACACACCTTCACAACCACATGAACACATATAACCCTTTCATTTAAAAAATAATGAACTAATTTCTTTTTTTGTTATAAATAGTTTTTTCAAATGTATTTTATTCATTAAACAAATAAACAATTATATAATTAACTAAATAAAAAAAAAAAGCTATTGAAAAATGTTATTTAGTATGTATTATAAAATTAATTCAAAATAATCAATAGTTGTAAATCTATACTAATTTTATTTTTAATTTCATTCTTTAGAATCATTAACTTTATTATCAATAAACAAATATAATAATAATATTGAAACAAATGAATCAAATATAATAGAAGTTTCATCATTTTCAATTAATGTAACATGCAAAAAAATAAGTAGCGCTTATTTCACAAGACCAAGTTATAGCATATAATAATTTATGAATAATATTCATATTGAAAAAACATAAATTTAATGTACCATAATACAATAAAAAGAACGATCTAAAAAATAAAAACCATAATATTTATTTATACAAAATTACTTTAATTGTTCTTTTTATTAGACTTTACATTTATTTCGTTTTAAAAACAAATTTCATTGTTATAATTAATATAAAATTTTAAACTTGTATGATGATGTTTTAATTTTGTGTGTTTTGGTTAAAAAATTTGTGTGATCATATTTTTGAAAATAGATTTGTGTGTATGTGTGTGTCTGTGTGGTTTTTATACTTGTTGTTGTTATTTTTTTATAAATTACTTTTTATATCACAACAGCATACAATTTACAAATTATCAAATGATTTTTATCTGTTAAATAATTTTAATTAAATATGTTAATCATGTTTTATTTGTGTATAAATAGTTTTTTAAATTTGTTAATTATTAAAAATATCTCGCAAAAACACAAACAAACAATTAAAATTATTAAAACAATAAAATATAAATAAAAATGTTATTTAGTATGTATATTATTCATGGTAATTGTTTAATTTAATGATTGTTAATTAAATTACTAATATAATTTACTTTTTTAAATATTAGATTCATTAATTTCAATTTCATCATCATCTAAATCATCATTATCAAATGTCAGTGCTGAAAAATCAAATAAATTTTCATTTGAATATACTAAAAATACAGTTTCATTTAAAAATTATACTGCATTTTATACCAGACCAAATTATTTAATGTGAATAAACATAACAGAAAAACACCAACAACTATTTGCACGAGCAATTTGTAAAATAAAAATTATATTTAAAAGAATTTATTATTCCTTTTCTTTAACATTAATTTATACTATTAAGCAGTAAATTCAGTTTATATTTATAACTTATTACTAAATTTCACAAAAAAATTTACAATTTATAAGTACAAACCACCCATTTTTTAAAATACAAAAAAAAAAAAATATATATTATACTTGTGATCTTTTTAATAAAAATAATTTATTGGATAACAATAATTTCAATGTTTTTATAAATTTACCCCCTTTACCCCTTTCTTTTCAAAAAAAAATCAAATAAATTTTCAAAAGTATGATGTTTTCTAATTTTTAGAAATTAGTGTGTGTTTATTTTTTTTACTTTATGTTTTTAATTTACTTTTTTATATCACAACAACATTTTAATTACAAATTACCAAATGAATTTATAACAGATACTCTTTTATATTTTGACTTTTAAAGAAACAACTTTCGCTTACACCTCAAACCACTTTTTTTTAATTTAAATTGTTTTAGTTTTTAATTTAATATGTATTAAAGTACTAAACAAAAAAACCAATTAAACTATATTATAAAAATGTTATTCAGTATGTATATTTTCATCAAATATCTAAATGTTAATGATCAAATTATTAATTTTATTTAAATTTGTTTATTTCAGAATCATTAATTTCAATTTCATCAAAATCATTAAATGTCTATACTGTTATTGATGGTGAATCAAATAAAATATCATTTGAATGTACTAGAAATAAAATTGTCAAAAACTATACTGCATTTTATACAAGACCAAACTATTTCATGTGAAAAAATACAATATATTTAAATTAAGATGTGCACCGAGCAATTTGTAAATTTTTAATAATAACATTTTTTTAAAAAAATAAAATAACAAATAAACAATTATATAATCAACTAAATCTAGAGTAAAATATAAATGAATTTAGTTTAATCTTTATGATGATCTAAGAGTTATCAATTATTTGTGGCCATTACAAATATTTTATTTGGTGGGAATAATTTTTCTCAATTTCATTATTTTAATTATGATGGCACAGAAAAGGGCATTATCTTTGTTAAATGAAATAAATTTTGTTTTTCTCCAGTGTCATTGTGTTGTATCTGAGTAACAGGAATTTAGAAACCAGATTTTGTTTATTTCAAAACAAAAAAAAAAAATCAAAACTAAAAAATAATGAGAAGATTACGTTGTTGGGTAATACAATTTAAAAAATTAAATAATATAATTTTATTTTGAATAAAATTGTAACAACAGATTCGTGCGATGATTGTGAATATATTTATATAATATATATATATATAATTTTGTTTATTTTATAAATTTATGAATACTATCTTATATTTAAGTTTTGTTTGTTCAAAATAATCATTTTGCAAAGGAAATCAAATGATATGTGTATTACAAAAATAGACAAATAAAAAATATATTCTTTAATAAAAAATAAAAAACAAGTAATATAAAAAGCTGCAAAAAATGTTGGAGGATACAACCTTCCCCAATCAATTTCGGGATGGCTTTCGGACAAGCGACTAACCATTGGACCCTACTGTTGATTGGTTGACGTTTAGTTGGCTTTTAACCAATCAATTGACGTTCGCAAGCGACTAACCAAAGGCCTAAACAATGCCATTCCAACATCGACATATTTTAAAAATAGTATGGTAGACTTTTTATCGATTGATTTTTTCAAGTTAAAAAATTGTTATGGAACGATGACAAAAATTATTTTTTTTTAATAATAAAATCCTCTTATATTCCAACATTTCAGCAGTGTATCTATTGTTAATTATTAAAAAATTACAACCAATATCAAAAGCCAAATTTAATTCCAAATTTTTTTTCTTAAAAAAAAGCCTAAATTCTAAAAAGAAAGGATTTTATAGAACAAATAAATTTCATAAATTACAAAAAGAAATAACAACCACAACAACAAAAGGAACATCTTCAAATTGTAATACTGCTGGTTACATTAGTAGTAGTAATAGTAAATATAACAACAATACAAGCCTATTTGCATTTACAATGTAGTAATGAGAAGAGGTTTTTAAATCTCTACACAAAAATAAAATAGATACTCGTTATTTTACAGATTTAAATATTTTAATTTTCAATTATAGCTGTTATTTTTATAAATTTTACCCCTTTACAATAAATTTTCTACTTGTATGATGTTTTCTTTTTTTTAATATTTGTGTGTTGATATTTTTTTACTTTGTGTTTTAATATAATTTTTATATCACAACAACATTAATTTACAAATTATCAAATGAATTTATCTATTAATTTTTTAGCAAATATATAATCGCGTATTTTTTTGTATAAATAATTATTTCAATTTTAATCATATATTAAACAAAATAAAAATACAATAATTAAAATAAACTATATAAACTATATAAAAGATGATATATCATCTTTTTAATTATAAATTTACAATTATGAATAAATAACTAATATACTTTTTTCTATTATTATTAGACTCTTTAATTTCAATTTCATCTTCTTCTATATCAAATGTTTGTGTTATTAAACAAAATGATAATAATAAATCCTTTGAATATAATAGCAAAAACCAAACTGTAAGAAGTTATACAACATTTTTTACAAGACCAAACTATTCAATTTAAAATAGTGGCCTATAATTTGCACGAGCAATTTGTAAAATATAATAAACACAATATTTATTTATTTAAATTTAAACTCTATTTTAAATTTTTCCCGAGTTTATTATTATACCGAGTTTAGATATTTAACAATTTATCAATTCAAACATTATTATTCAAATTCAAACATTATTGTTATCACACAACATTATTGTTAACATTAACACAAAAAAATATCATTCATAACCCTAATTACCTGATGATTTTTTGAGGTTCTATGAGGTAAAAAAGTAAAAAAGTAAAAAAGTAAAAAAGTAAAAAAAGTAAAAAAGTGGTTCTACTGAGACTCGAACTCAGATTACGGGATTCAAAGTCCCGGGTGCTAACCAATTACACTATAAAACCGATTTTTGATGGATATGGGTGTTTGTTTGATGAAACCGACCTCGATTTCTCACCAATTAAACTATAAAACCAATTCTTGATGGATATAGGTGTTTGTTTGATGAAATTGAGCTCGATTATTCACCAATCACACTATAAAACCGATGGATCTTATATATTATTTTATTTATTAGGAAGTAAATTAAAAAAATAGATTATACGGATTTGTGTGCCTAATTAAGTGGCAAATATAAACATTAGTTATTTTTTTATTTATTTATTTGTTTAACCAATATACATGTTTATAATCATAATGTGATAATAATTGTTGAATTGTATTAAAAATTGATTTAAATTGATTAAAATGGTTTATAAAATTATCATTTCCCAATTTTTATCAAAATCTTTTATACAATCAACAATTTAATAGTATTAACAAAATGAAATAAACTTTTGAAAATCTGATTCCGAATTTTCAAACATTAAACAAACAGTTTTAAATAAACTAGTTGAAAATTTGAATACTCTACCATTTGTAATTGTTTGTTGATATAATTCATAATTACCACCACAAATATTATTACCATTACCAGTTATTGAATTATGATTATTAATTTCTTTTTGACTAAGTATAGTTGGAAAATTACCAATTACAAATGATGGATCATTTAATTGTTGTTGATATATGTGTTATAATATATCCTTAATATGTAACTCCTGACATGGTATCGATATGATATAAATATTTAGTATCTTTGTGATTTATAATATAATGATTTATTTAATATATTTTTATTAATTTTAATAATTGGTGTTGAGGTAGTACTCTTTTAAACCTTTGAATTTGTGCAATACAAAGCGAATACAATATGAATTGAAAATAAAGGACATGCCAATATATCAATTCAACCTCTGAATAAAAATTGTTAATTTCGTGAAAGCACTCAACGTGTGAGGCAGAAAGAGATTAAACTTTCTAGAACAGATACTACACTTGATTAAAGCTATAAAGCATTTAAAGAAGATAATTTTAAAAACACTTCAAACGGTCTCTTTAATTTGTAAATATTCAAAGTGTTTATTGTGGGAAATTAATTTTAACTGACCACTTTTGAAATTTTGATAATAGAATAAATTGAAGAAATTTCTCAAATAAAAAAATAGCTTTATTGTTTGAATAAATAAACAATATTTCAAATAACAATGATTGGTTTATTTACGATTATTATATTAATATATTTTATTTAATTATTTAATTTAAATTTTGGTGAATCTGAAAC
Organism: Dictyostelium capitatum; assembly: GCA_015252635.1. Taxonomy (NCBI): domain Eukaryota; phylum Evosea; class Eumycetozoa; order Dictyosteliales; family Dictyosteliaceae; genus Dictyostelium; species Dictyostelium capitatum. Next base: position 9,614 of record JACAFY010013760.1, on the reverse strand, counting down.
TTTTTTAGAAATATCTTGCAATGATAAATAAATTGGCTTTACATTGGCAGTTGTTTGATTCTTTAAAAAAACATATCCTTCTTGATCTCTTGAAACAAATCTAATTGTACCACTAATTGAAACACCATTTTCATTATAATAAACAACTGATTTACTTTTTATAGTTTTTAAAATTTGTTCCTTTAGACTATTATGATTACTGTGGTGATTATTGTGATAATTATTGTGATGATTATTGTGATGATTATTGTGGTGATTATTGTTATTATTATTGTTGCTGTTGTTGACTTTATTTTTATTATTATTTAATTTATCCATTTTAACCTGTTGGTGTTGTTTATGTTTTTTGTGTTTTTTAATTTCAACATCACTATCACTTGAATCACTATCACTACTACTCTTTTCACTTTCACTATCACTTGAATCATACTTTTTCTTTTTTGACTTCTTTTTCTTTTTTGAACTTGATTTCTTTTTCTTTTTTGCCAATCTTTTACAACAACAGAAATTGAAACAAACCACAAATTTCAACAGTTTTCTTATAATTGGAAATTTCCAACATAGAAAAATAACAACTACACCAATTACAATTACTGCAACAACCATCATAAATCTAGTTTTGCAAACTTTAAATTGCGAATAATAACAAACAAAGCTTAATCTAAATGTTATTGTTGTTTTAAAGAGATAAATGATATTAATATATTGTTGTATGATATAAATATATTAATTGATTGTGAAAACTTACAAATCTGGACAAACATCATCACAAGAAAAATTAGCATCAGGATCAAATGAATCACCTTCATCAGTACTATTTTCACCAGATTGAGCACCATTATTAAATTCAGTATTTGTTGTATTTACATTGATTGTAATATTATCAAATAGATAACCTAATGAACCTTTTAAAGAAGCAGTGCATTTAAATGTTTTACCCAACATATTTTCAACGGATATATCAAATATAAAGGTAACTGTTTCATTTGGTACAATGGAAGATGATTGGGAAGGAATCGATGGAATTTCACTGTATGGACAAGACACACTTATTTCATATTCTGCTGTTATTCCACCTATATTCTTTGCTGGTAATTGTAATCTAGATTTCGCTTGACCCATAAATGTGTTTATAGTGTACCCTTGAAATTTGGCTGGTGAAAAATGTACAACATACTGAATGGTTGAGTCATTTATCATAATTGATAACATTGTTGTATGAATTTGATCAAATCTAATTGCCAATGAACTAACGGCGGAAGTTGGTAATTTAAATTTTGTACCCAATTGTGATAAAATGTAATCCCCAGTTTGACCTTTATTAATTTTATCCATATCCTGTTGAATGTAATCTACAATTTGATTATTTAGACATGAACCCTTAACTGCAGAACATCTATTTGGTTGATTTTGAAATGCACTATAACTAACACCAATACGATTACAAGTGGAACCAGAAAAATCGAAATATTCTCTATTTAACAATAATACATCATTTGCAGTAATGGCAGCGGATTGTACTGGTATGGCAACATATCTATCGGAATATGTATTGATTATGGTTGATGATTGAAAATCACCAACAATTTTAGCAACAATGCCACCATCATTTGATTGGATAACTCTTGCTGTATTATTAACTACCATTACTTTCACTACACCACCAACGTAAATGCTTAAAGTTATATCATATTCTACCTGAGCTTTATCTATTTTATAGATACTATATTTCTTTCGGTTAAATGAAACACATGATGCTGATGCTGATCCATCGGAAAATACAGTGCAATCCAAATTTGCTCTAGCATTTTGATCTGATAAGAAGTAATCTGAAAAACTACAACTACAACAAAACCCTTGACTATCACGAATTAAATTATTTTTACTATCAAAAGCACCTGGACAAGTATGTACATCTGGTCTATCATCACAACCACCAATAATGAAATCTCTCTTTTTATAAATGGTTTCCATTGGTTTCTCTGTTACATCTTGAATATATAATAATGGATATCTAATGTATGTATCTGATTTTTGAATTTTAATTTGTATTGTTTGTTCTAGATCTTTGGTTTTACCATTTTCATCAACCACTTGAGCGAAATTGTATTCTTCTGAATCACTTATACTGGAATCAATTGATAGTGAAACAACTAATTTTTTTACACAACCAAAAGGTGCTCCATCTGTTTTATTTTTAAAACATAATTGAATTGAACTATCTCCAATTATACCACAATCAACAAAGTTGTTTGAAAAAATTGTGACGATCGTCAAAAAAATGTTGAGAAAAAATAATTTTGATAAAAATTTCATTTTTTTTGTGTAGCTAGATTTTTTTGATCAAAAAAAAAAATGAAAAAATGAAAATTTGAATCTGTTTTTGATCGACTTTCAATTTTTTTTTTTTTGATTTTACACTAATTGATATATATAATTATTTATATGTAAGATTTTGTATTTAATAGTTTTATTCATATCACATAAGTTATATAAATATTGTATATATTTTCATTATTTTTAATAGGTGGTGTTGAGGTAGTACTCTTTTAAACCTTTGAATTTGTGCAATACAAAGCGAATACAATATGAATTGAAAATAAAGGAGACATGCCGATATATCAATTCAACCTCTGAATAAAAATTGTTAATTTCATTAAATGCACTCAACGTGTGAGGCAGAAAGAGATTAAACTTTCTAGAACAGATACTACACTTGATTAAAGCTATAAAGCATTTAAAGAAGATAATTTTAAAAAATTAAATTAATCATTTCAATTATTTAACATTGTTACAAATTGTTTAATATGGGAATTAAATAAATAAACCCTTTTCTTTTGAAATTTAAATAATAGAATCAATATTGATTTGATGAAATTTCTTACAGAAAAAAATAAAAATGGAGATGATGTTTGTATGTTGTGTTATTTTCCATTTAAAGAAAATAATTCAATTTATTTTTTTTATTATATATATACATATTATATTAATTAATTATTTTTTGAACAAAAACTACGACAACCTTTATAAGATAACTGTTCAACAACAACTGAACTAGCAGGAACAATATGACAAACTTGTTCTAAACTTGGACCACATTCAGCTACATTACCACCACCAACAAACATTACAACATGAGTAATCAATGTTTCATTTTGAGCAGAATAAAAAAATAAATCACCAATTGTACAACCTTGTGTATTTTGTGGAGAACATGGAGGAACATTTGCTAATGCTGCTTGTGCTCCTGATGATGATCCTGATGATCCTGATGAAGATCCAGTTGATCCTGCTGCTCCAGTATCAACTATTATTTGTTTACAATAGTAGTAATAATAATAATAGTTAATAAATATTATTATTGTTGTTTTTGTTATTATTATTATTATGGTATATACATACTATTACCAGTTGAACCAGTTGAACTAGAATCACCTGATGTTGAATCCGCAGACGTTGCAGATGTTGCAGATGTTGAATCACCAGTACTTGTACCTCCTGTTGAATCTGTTGTTGATGAAGCTAATAATAGTATTCATTATGATAATGAATTTTTATTAATAATTTTGTTTAATCAATTGATAACTACGTACACACACTAAAATTATTATTATTTACCTGAAGCAGTTGAACCACTTGTTTCAGTTATATCACCTGTATCACCTGTATTACCATTATTACCAGATGCTGATGTTGAATCTGATGGTGAAGTTGATACACCACCTGATGTACCAGATTGTGATGTCCCACTTGATGTTCCCGATGATGTTGAACTACTACTACTACTACTACTACTACTACTACTTGATACAGTTGTACTACTACCAGCAAAACAATTAAAACCTTGAGAAAATTGTGCAGCTGGTAATTTTGGTAATACATATGATGAATCATAATATGATATATAAATTAAACCACCTGCATCTAAACCACCATTACCACCACATCCACAATTAACACCCTATTTTTATATTATTATTTTTTATTAATAACCTATATAACCTAGATATTAAATATATATATTCCATATATTCACTAGTGTGATCGCACATACTTGATTTACAAATGGACAACCACAACTTGCATAATTTGAAGCTATACCAGCTGCTTTAACACAAACTGAATGTGGTACTGAAAATTTAAAATATTGGTATCAATATTTATAGTTTCAATCAAATTAAATTTTCACACACTTACGTTCTTCAAATTTTGCAAAATCTTTTCTTGGTGATAAAAAGTCTGGAAAATTTAAATTTAATGAATTTACAAACATAAAATTAATTACAACCAATGATAGAATTACTATTATATTCATTTTCATCATTTTTCTTCTTTTATGTTATATATATATACATATGCTAAAACATAAAAAAATACAATATTACACACAATACTAATAATAAATACAATTTTAAAAAAAATCAGTTATCGCATAAATTCACTCTCCAATATTTCCAAGCTATTTTAGATATTTTAATTTTACGAAAAAAAAAAATTTAAATTAAAAAAAAAAAAATTTTAAAAAAAAAAAAGATTGATAAACTTTTCTGACGTTGGTTACATCATTTCGGTAGTTTATATATTTAAATTACTTCATATACTTTTGATTTTTTTTTTTTTTGCACGCAATTATTATTATTTTTTGTATTGATATTTATTATATATTTGTTTAATTATGGAATCTTGAACCTTTTAAATATTTTATATAAATATTTTTAACACATTCTAAATTTAAATGAAGATTTGGTTTTGATTTTAAAGCTGGTTCATTGAATTTATCATAGTAAATACAAAGAGAAGGATCTCTATCACCAACACCAACACCACTTGAAACCTCTGGTGAACAAATACCAAGGAACAAACCACGATATGAACATGAAACAACGTGTTCTCTAAATTCATCGCCACAACATTCACCATAACAAACTACAGTACCGCAAAATAAACATACACCTTTTGGTAATATATCACATTTCTTTTTACATGTTTTTGTTATATAATCAATTAAAAAGTCCTGTTGAATAATTAATTGATTAGTATTAATATTAATATTAATATTATCAAATAAATTATACTTACAATATGATCGTTTGGTAAATATATGAACGAAGGTAAAAATGATTGTAATAAATGTAAAGAATAAATTGGTTTTGAAGATGGTGAATTAATGATACTTCTATTTGAAAATTCAGTTGTATTTACCAATTCTTGAATTGATGGTAAACCCAATCTTTTAATTAATTCTTTTACATTTGAAAATGATTCAATTGAAATTGATTGAAATGAATTTACATCAATATTTGTGGTACCATTACCACTACCATTATGATTTGCTAAATAACAATAATGATGAAATATATAACATTTTCTTATAAATGGAGTTAAAATTGTTTCAATCAATTCAATCTCTTCATTATTATTTAACAATGTATAATTTCCAGATTTTGAATTTGAAATTCTTGATGAAATTATGTCACTTGCCAATTGAATGTATGATTTGTAAATGTATGCAATTGGGTTAACATCACGATTTAAGAAATGACTACTTGTACAAATTATAAATGGATCAATTTTAGAGTATTGTTTTTGAGCTTGTGATGAATAGAAATCAAAGTATTTATGTTTGAAAGCTATATCTGTAATTTTCATAATTGTTTTATAAACCAATACAACAGATTCTAATTGACGTTGAAACTCAGTTTTTGAATAAATGTAATAACTACCACCATCTGAAGAATAATTTCCATTTTTACGTGATGTAATTTCCAATATTTCAATTGTATTCAATACAAATTTCCAAAAATAAATTGAATTTGATTCGGTTGCAACACGTGGTGAACTTCGAAAGCTGAAATCACTTGTAATTAATGATAAATGAAGATTTGAAAGTAACATTAAATTTTCAGGATTTGAAACGATATCCATATTGTTCATTGGTATAATGGAGAGGGCAATATTTGAAGCACGATTACAAAGTGGACATTTAAAACAATTATCATTCATATAATATGGTGCATAACTTGCTAAACAACTTCTATGTATATAGTGACCACACGTTTGAATTCTAATTGAATTTGAATATTGCATTAAATTGATAGTTGTTTCTAAACTAATATCATCAATACTATCAACCATGAATTTTCTATCATAACTATTATATTCTTTTAATAAATCACCTTCTAATGTTGGTGATTTGGTTGTATCATTTACATCGGTAACATTTTGATTTAGCAATGTTTGATAATTTGAAAACTTTTTAATTGAACTAATACCAATGTAACCAATTGAACAAATTGTATCGGCAATTGTATTATTTGTATTTCTACAAACAACACAAACTAAATCTTTTTCATCGATATTACCATTTTGTAAATGTTGATGTTGTTGACCATCTTTTGTTGTAGTTGAACTACCACCATCATCTTCAACGTTATCTTCATCATCTTCATCATCATTACCATTTAATAATTCATTTGATTGTAAAAATTGTAATTGTTGTTGTTTCATTTTTCTTTTAATTTCTTCTTGTTTTTCCAATGCAATTTTCTTTCTAATGTTTGCATCAATTTCATTTTGTTGTGATAGTAACAATGTGATATCCAATTTCTTTTCTTTGAGTAATTTTTCAATTGATAAATCAAATTCATAAAGATTTGTAAATAATTTGTTAATTAAATTCTTTTTATCTGAAAATACATTATTCTTTTCAATATGTAATGATAATTCAATAATTAAATGAATTAATGTTGTTGTTGTAGTTGAATTTAAATTTCCATTTTCTTCTTTTTCTTCATTAATATTAATTATAATTGGTTTAAATAAATTTATAATAACATTATTAAATTTAAATGATTGATGATTTGATTGATAGTTTGAAGAAACAACACTATCAACTAAATTATGAATTTCTTGTACTTGCAATGGTGATAGTTTTGATAATTTTGAATTTAAAAATGTTTCAACAGCCAACACAATGAAATAAAGAGTATGATTTAAAAGTGGATCATAAAATTGATTAAATTCATTTGAACCAATTGAAATTTTACCAGATACCAACATTTTCGATAAAAAGCTCGAGATAAACAAATCAATTTCTTTTGGATCACCACCTTCCAATTCTTGTAATTGATAATTTGGATAAAGGAATTTCAATAAAATTGAAGTTAAAATTGTAAACATTACAGGTTCATCTAAAATATCAAGTACATTTGATAAATTTTCATGGAGTGGATCAGTTTTTGCAGGTAATGGATAAGATTCTGGAATTGGATGTTTGTTTTGTTTTAAATAATCATAATAGTTGGTCAATGATTTAAGGGTAAATGTATTTGGATCAAAATAATGATATGGATAATAAACATCAAAACGATCCCAATATTCTGGTTTTAAAATTAATTTTGAATCACCAGTAGATTTAACGGTTGAAACTTGTTTAATTGTATCTTCAACATTGAATAATGAAAACTCTTTACGTTGATCCAATAATCTTGAATAGTTATTGGTGTTGAATGTTAATGCTTGAATAATATGATACCTAGCTTCTTGTTGTCCATATTTTGCCTGTTTTCTATGTTGTACAATTACAATTATATATTTTAAAAATTGTGATAACATTGATGAATTTTCGGTATTGTTGAGATCGAAATTACCAGAGAAATTTGATAATGCTAACAATGTAAAATGACGTGTACCCAATAACAACATACAATATTGAATGAGTGTAAGATCAATTGAAAACAATGACCAAATATAATACGATGTAAATTCACTGATATTTAAATTTCTTTCCCATAATCTACATTGATGTTGAGAAACCAAAATAGCAGGTAACATTGATTTTGTAATTAAAAATAATACTGTTTCCAATGATAACAATGACTTAATCTTATCAAAAGAGTATTCCGGTGAATCGTAAATTGCATTTAATAAATAAATACCAACCAATCTATTTGTTGGTAAATGTAATGGAACTGAAACTGAACCATTAAAAATATTTGATTTTACCAATGTTGTACCATTAAACCTTTCAAATAAATCTGAAGATGTTTGATTTTTTTCAATTGATAAACGTAAATGATCCAATAACATGTATAAATACTTTTCACTTGAAATACCTTGTTTGTGAAGTGAATGAAAGAATGTATCAAATGAAGTAAAAGATTGACACTCAATTGAAACGACGTTTGAAATTACTTGTAATTCATATTCAATTGCTTTTTCAATTTCTCTTTTAATTGGACAAAGTAATTGAATTTCATCGGTAATACAAAGTAAACGATTGATAAATTCTTTTGAATGATCATCAATGTATTTACAATTTTTATCGTGTCTAAAAATATTTGAAATGTAATTGTAATCCTGATTACAATAAAATTCATCATCATACTTCTTTCTTTCGGCTGGATCATATAAATCATATCTTGATTTTGTTTTTACCAATTGTAACTTTGTATCAATTAAAATGGATAATAAATTTTGTTTTGAATAACCAGTTGTAAATGGAATTGCAATTGATGGTAATTCAAACATTTGACAAGAAATTGCTGATACCAATGATTTAATTTGTGAATTCTTTGATAACGCCAATCTTGAATAATTAATTAAAAATTCTTCACAAAATACAAATTTAAAAAATCTATTTCCAATCAATGTAATAATTAATGGTCTAAATATCATCAATACTCTTGGTTCATTATGTACTAATGATATAATTAAATTTACTGGATTATTTGAAATATTTGAATTTGTTGGTTCAGTTGTAGTTGTAGTAGTGGTGGTTGTAGTTGTGGTAGTTGTTGAACTTTTTGAATTATCATCACCACCATTGTTGTTGTCGTTGATATTATTTTGATGTGATAAAATATCTAAATATGGTAAACTAATTGGTTTATATAGATCAAATTTATTTGGATCTAAATTACGTTGACTAAATTCTTCGGAAATAATGTAGAGTAATGGATATGATTTTCTAGCCAATTTATCAATCCATAGAAATAAATTTTTAGCTTGACTTAATGAAAATTTGTGAATAAACTTTTTTAATATTTTCTTGAAAATTGGTTTCTCTTTTAATTTTGGATCATCCATTTTCAATGCAAATGATAGTTGTTGTTTTGGTTTTAAATAATTTTGATCAAATAATTGAGTTTCATCAGATTCTGATTCAACAGTTGAACTAGTTGATGAATTATCATCATCATCATCGTTGTCATCATTAAACAAATTTTGATAATTACGATGTACAACGTTTTCTCTATTTAAATTATCCATTAAATCATTAAAATTACCTTGACCAATTAAATTTCTAATTGCTTCCATATTATTTAATTGTTGTTGTTGATTTAGATTACCATAAATATTATGATATTCAACTTCATAACCTTCTTCTTCTTCTTCTTCTTCTTCTTCTGCTTCTGCTTCCTCTTCAATAGCATTTCTTAGATCCACATTATTATTTGGATCTTCTGTTTCCATTTCATATTCTTGATAATTTTCATCATCTTCTTCAAAACTAACATCTATTTCATCATCGTTATTATTATTATTATTATTATTATTATTATTATTATTATTATTATTATTATTATTATTATTGTTTTTGTTATTATTATTAT
>JACAFY010013751.1:9159-19644 GCA_015252635.1 Dictyostelium capitatum | reverse complement strand
TAATAATAATAATAATAATAATAATAATAATAATAATAATAATAATAATAATAATAATAATAATAATAATAATAATAATAATAATAATAATATTAATATTAATAATAACAACAACAATGTTCATCATTTAAAAATGAAATTATTACAAACATAATTTGAAGATAATCAAAACCAATTTGAAATATTTAAATTGTATATATATTATTGTATTTAAAGAAAAAATAATTAAATTGTATTTAAATTGGAATGATTTTCAGCCATTTTAAATTGTCATTTAATTAATATTTAAATAAAAATGGAACTTGCCGTGATTAATATTTTAATTAATTTATAATTTTTAAGTTTGTGTACAGGTTTAATCATTTAAATTATATTATCATTTTTAATTGGCCAATTGTTTAGTAATATTGATTTCGTTACCAATTTTAAGTTTGTTGTTATATTTATTAATGCATCTCTATAGTTTTTTAAAATAAAGAATTGTTATTATATTTGATAAATTAATAATAAAATTAATAATAAAATTAATAATAAAAAAATATAAAAAAAAAAAAAAAAGAAAGTGGACAATTTATGATTATTACAGAGTAAGGCCTAAGTTCCGTTGGACTCTCGACCTACCGGAAATTCTAAGTAGCTCACAGTTGTGACTACTCAAGAGGCCAATAGGAAGCATGCAACTTTCCTGTATCCGTTCCCGTCACACCGGCGATTAAGCGTTTGTGTTTCGTAACAGAATCATACCATCCACAATATACAATAATAACTCGGTACCCTTTATCAAATGGAAAAAAAACTTTTTTTTTAGTTATGGGATGAAAGAAAAAAAAAATTGTGAATGGATTAAAATTATTTAAAATCATTTGAATTACATTTGGTGTAATATTATTTGAAATTGAATTTAATAGTATTTCATATACAACTTCAATTGGAAATTGTTTAAAATTAATATTTAATAAACTTGTTAAACCAAATGATTCCTTTAATTCTAATCTTGAAATATATTCTATAAACTTTTTAAATAATTCATTTGAAAATAATTTATAACCACTTGTATTAAAATAATTGATTAATTCTATAATCTTATTGAATTGTTGATTGTTTCTATCATCTTTATTACCATTATTATTTGATAAACTATAATTAAAGTTGACTTTGATTATTCCTTGACGGTTATCTTTTTTTATTTTATGTTCCATTTTTAAAAAACTTTTTGAATATCCGAGATTATCAATTGAATTACATCCAATAAATTTCGTAAATTTTACATTGTTACTTGATAATAATTGATCAATTTGTTTCAATGATTCAATATCACAATTATTAATTGCTCTAGTAAATGGGTATCCATATAGTAACCTTTGAAGGAAGTGAGTTTCAAAACTTTTATTTTGCATTGTAAACATTGGATCCATACCACTACTTTTTGAAATTGCATATTCTAATAATTGAATTGTTTCAAATTTAAATATTGATCTAAATGGTCTGATTGAATGATAACATTGATAAAATAATTTAAAGTAACTAAATGAATTTAATATTAAATCAATTGTAATAGTATCCATAATAATTAATCTTTTTGAATTTTTAATACCATCAATGATATATAATGGAAGATGATACCATTTATTTGGAATTAAATCAGTGAATTTCTTATTTTTCTTTGTTTTGATAATTGATGATTTCAAAACTGTTTCATATTCTTGATTTGATTTAATCGAGAATATAAATTTTAAAATGAATGAATCCAGTAAACTATCATTGAAATCATGATAATTGGTTGTATATAAATTAATGAATTCAATATTAGATTCATTTGATGTTTCAAATTGTTTTAATACTATATTTAATTCATCTTTTTTTGAACTATTATTATCCTGTTCAGATAATTTATTATAATATATACTTGATTTAAATACATCAAGTAAATGATAATAGCCGCTTGAAGAATTCAAATATGAACCAATATAATTTAAATGTAACAATTTATTTTGAACTATTGATGACGTAATTTAATTTGATCAAACTTTGATTTTCTGAATTTGATGATGATTTTTGTTCTGGTACATTATTATATAATCTTGTATCATTTAAAATGAATTCCAACATTGAATCTAAATATTTTTCACCAACACTTGAAATAGAACGATCTTTTAAATCATCTGTTATTACTGTATTAAATGTATTTAACTTTTCCAAATGATTTAATAATTTTGATAATACCAATGGTGACAATGATTGAATGATCGATAAAATTGTATTTGAATCTATTATTTTTGTTGAACTACAACATGGTTCAGTTGGCAATAAATGATCAAGTAATTCTTCTGAAAACATTAAATCAACTTTTGATTTATTTTGATCACATTCTACCATTAATTTAACCAATTTAAATTGTAATAATTGATATGATTTATATTTTAATAATAAATAAAATGATTGTTTAAGATTGATACTTTCTAATTTTGATTTGATTAAAAATTCTTCATCTGAATCAATTAATTCATCACCAAATTTATGTTGATCACCAACTTTAAATTCATCACCTATAATATGGTTTACTTTTATATCTCTTTCTGTTTCTTCTTTTTCTTTATTATCAATTTTATGTTGAGTTTGAATAAAATTAATTGTATTAAATAATTTTAATGATTCTTCATCAATTTCAATATGTTCACCAGCTTCTAATTTACACTTTAATAATGAATATTGTTTTTTTATAATTAATTCTTTTAATGATTTTACTTGTTTAAATTTTCTTCCGCTGCATGAAACACCATTACATTTTCAATTTTTTCAAATATTAAATATCTTAAATATTTATTATGAAATACTTCCCAAAATAATATTTCATTTAGTTGTTGCATTTTTTGTTTATCTATTTCACTATTATTACTGTGGTTATTCATAGTTTGACAAGTTTTAATAATATAAAATTTTAAAAATTTTGAAAGAAAAAATAAAAAAAATTTCATATCATGATATTTCTGTGTTTATGTGAAAAATAAAAAAGATTATAACTGAAAACATTGTTATATATATATGGGTAGATTTTATTATTGTTACTATAAAAAAAAAAAATTTGGATCGCTCTAAAATAAAAATAAATACATCTTGATCACCACCATTTTTTTTAAATTATATATTATTTAATTTTTTATTATTATTTTTATTATATTTTATTCTGTTGATTTATTTGTCAACTGAGCTAATCTTTGTCTAAGTGAAGCAACTGTTGAATTTAAATCTGTTGGTAAAGGAGTTGATGGAGTTTGTTGTTGTGGTTGTTGGTGTTGATGATTAATTTGTTGTTGTTGATGTTGTTGTTGTTGATCAGAAGGATTTAAAGTTCTTAAACGTTGTAATGTATTTGAAGCTAATTGAGCGGTATTTGATAATTGTGGCGTCATATTATCATTACTTGTATTACCACCATTATTATTTGATTGTTGATTATAAAATGTATTTTGAATTACTTTTAATCTTTCTTGATAATTTCCAATTTCATCATCCTTTTCTTTTGGTGATTCCATAGAATCTTTAATCTTTTTAAGGTTTCTTTGAATGTATGCTTGAAATTGTTGTGAACTTGAATTTAAATTTGGTGTAATATCATATTCTGGATACTCGATTTGGAAATAATATAAATCTAAAATACCATCTGTTGTCAATTCTTTATTACCAATCTTTTTAAATATTTCTTGAAGTAATTCTTTTTTCTGTGAATCTGTTTTACCTGAATAATTTCTTGGTTCTTTATTAACTTTTAATGTTGATAATGTTGAGACTGTTTTAATTGGTTGAGTTAATGTTGTTGATGATGATGACGCTGCTGTAATATTTGATTGACCAGTTAATGATTGTCTTGATTGGCCAGTCGATGATTGTCTGCTTGTAGCACCACTGCTAGTAGTTGATGGTGATGATGTTTTATTACCATTATTACTACCACCACTACCAGTAACAATTGGTGAGTCTAAACTACTTATATTTATATTATTTAAATTTGAATTATTTGAATTTAAATTTACAATTAAATCACCAAATTGATTTGGAACTACTTCTGCTAAAAGATGGAATAAATGTTGATAATTCTTTTGTTGGTGTTTTGCAATTACATTTTCAGTAAATTTAATAACCATTGAAGATTTACCAGAATATAATTCAGAAGCTAAAGTTTTTGCAGTTTTTTTGGTAATATCCTCCAAGGATGAAGCATTTGATTCTAAAAATGTATTAATATCATTTAAAAGTGTATCAGCTGATAATTCTTCCAATACCGATGGAGTTTTCAATGATTTAGTGGCACGAAGTAAACAACGTAACAAAAGATCTTTATATTTTTCAGGATGTTGAATGGATTGGTCTTTCTTTGAATTTGTCATCATTTGAAGTAAACAGCTAAACAATACTGTACTATTACTATTTTGAAGTGTACGTAATAAAATTTGATTAAATGCTTTTGATAACCATTCTGAATCTTGATTTGATGGTGTAGTAGTACCTGCTTGATTTGAAGATTCAGTTTGGCTGTACAATTTAATTGTTTCTGTTAAAACAATTTCCAAACATTTAACTGAAGCTTGTTTTGCAACTGCAACATTTGAATAAATTGAAATGATTGTATGAATTAAATATTTACCAAGTCTGAAAATTGCTGTATCTTTGAAAACTGTTGGAAATATATCTGATAAAATACTTGTAAGGACGAGGAAATATTCTTCTGCATAATTCATAAATTTATCTGCAATCTTTGGATTATTCATTAATGCTGAAAATTGTTTTAATGATTCAACTGTATGTTCAATATTATTATGTGTATCTTTATAATTTTTAAATAATTCTAAACATTCAACCAATTGAATTGAAATTTCATCTGTTGGATTTAATTGAATTGATTTACGTGAAGTTGAAGATGATGTTACATTTGATGATGATGATGATGATGATGATGATGATTGATTATTACTAATTAATGATTTATCTTGTTGAGTAAAATTATAATATTTAAAACAATCATCTTTAATATGACTATATAATTTTGAAAAACAAAGGATACAAGATGATTTTAATTGTGGATCATTTAAATTTGATGCAATTAATGGAATAACCAGCTTAAGGTTTCCGCAAACAGATGCACCATTTTTATCAATGAGTGATTGCATAAGATTGAGAACTTCAATTCTAGTTCTCCAATTTTGAGCAGATGATAATACTTCAGTTGCAAATCTAAATAGAATATTTGGTGAAACCAATTCTTCCAATTGGATGATTGATGCTTTAATGGATGATTTTACAATTTCATTGGATGCTGAACCAGATTTTTCCAATAAAATTGGAACAAGACATGATGCTTCATACTCTATCATCGAATATTCCAATTCTATCAATTTGGTCAAAAGTGTTTCCAATATTTTTAATACACGTTTTAAACTTGCCAATCCAGTATCAAACAATTTAAATGTTATCCATCTAAATAAAATATCCAATACCGATATAATTGCATCTGGATTTTCATTGATCATCGATATTAATTGATCTGCCATATTTTGTGAACTAGTTGGTAATGTTGAAAACATTGTATTTGCAAATTCCTCTGTAAAACATTGTAATACTTGTCCTTGAAGTATTTCAATAACCTCTTCATTTGGTTCATCAAATAACCAACATTTAATTTCATTTGTTTTTGATCTTAAATTTTTACCATTTAAATTAAATAAAATAATTGAATTAGTTGATGATGATGACGGTTGTTGACGAATGGTTGTTGTTTGTTGTTGATTAATAGTTGGTTGAATAGTTGTTTGTTGTTGTTGTTGTTGTTGATTATTTCTTGTTGGTTGTGGTGAAGAAGGAGCAGATGTAGTAGTTGGTGTAGTTGTATTTGATGTTGTTGAATTTGATTGTTTAATTAATGACTGTTTATTAATTGGTTGACCAGTTTTTAAATAATATTTATCAATTGAATTTTGAATTGTTTGTTGGTTTGCAGGTTTTACAAATTTAATTTCTTTTTTAAATTCAATACCAGGTATGATTGAAGATAAAATTGAAAATAATTGATCAGCCAATGAACGAATATCTGCTGTTTTATCTTGAAGACATGCAATAATACCTTTTGGAATTGTATTTAAATCAGCAGGTAACGGTGTAGCTTTTAAATTTCCAGAATTTGCAATAGACCAAGTGAGAATTTCTTTACGTGAAATTGGTGATTCAATTATCATTGGTGCTGCAATTAATCCAACAAAAATATCAAAACCTAAATCAGCTTGTACCACACTCATACAATTTAAAACTGCATCTCTTATTGGTTTCTTTGAATCTTGAAGTAATAATAATACACCTGGTAATAATAATTTTGCATGTTTTTCAAATGGCGCACCAATGGATTGTGAAAGTAAACCAATTACATTTAATGTTGTTAAAATTACTTTTTGATTATTATCTTCCAATCTTGATTTTAATGCAACTACTAACCCTCCCAATTTCGATTGAATTTTTCTATTTGCTTCATGTATCATTCTTTCAACTTCATCCAATGCATCTGAACGAGTTTTCCAATTTGGATCTTGCATATTACCCAATATTGTTGGTGTAATTTTAGCTGAAATATCAGTTCTTGGTATATCGTTTGTTGATGACGAACCACCACTACCACCTGACCCACTTGATCCACTTGAACCTTTCCATTGTCTTGTTGGAGTTGGTAATTTTTGATCTTTAACTTTTTGATATTCTTTTTCATAGGAATCCAATAATTGTTTTTTAATACCACTTGTATAATCTGAAGTTAACGATGAACCAAGTCCTTGTTTTAATGTAACCAATAATTTAATTGCCAATTTTTTAATATCAACACTTGTAGAATCTAAACCTTGTTTAATATATTCAACACAAGGTTTAATTTGTTGAGTTAAAGAACAACAACCAATTCCAAATTCTTCAATTGCTTGCTGAATCCAAACCAATGAATCACAAATGATTTTCGGATTTTTATGACCTGCTGTAAATTGATAAATAACACTGAAAACCGATGATGGTGAAATTGATTCTGCTGTTGAAAATAATAATTCCACTGCTGAATCTTTCAATTTAATATCTGATAATTTCTCTAAACAAGTTGAAATGTAATGTGATGATTGTTTGTTTGTGAATGATGAATCATTTTTACAACAATATGTAAATATTGAAAAAACATTGCACAATACTTGAAAATTGGTTTCTTTTAATCCTGGTTTATCTATTAACACTTGAATAATTGATTCTGATAATCCATTCATTGATTCTGCTGTTAATCCTTTAATTGTTTCTAAAAAGTCTTCAGTTGCTTGTAATCTATCTTTCCAATTTGTTTTACCTAATCCTTCAAATATTTCATTTGATAATATATTTAATAATTTTGTTTTATGATCTTCAATTGATGATGATGGTGAAGAAGAGGTAGTAGTTGATGATGATGATTTATTTGATGATGTAGTAGTTGGTGTTGTTGATGATTGTTTTGCTGCTGCTGCTGCTGGTTTTTTACTACCACCACTTGGAGTTGGTAAATCTAAATCCATTATAATTGGTGCGGTTGGAACTGGAATTGATATTGTTGGTTGTTGCATTACTGGCATATTATCTTTAATTTTTTTTGCTTTAATTGGATCCAATTGATTTAAATAAGGTGTCATACCTCTTTCACCAATTATACCACCAAATGAAGCAAACGCTTTCGATGAAGCATCTCTAACAATATCTGTAGTATCACCTAATGCATCCATAAAAATTTTTACCAATTGTTTTTGTATTTTTGTGATATCCTGTGGTTTTTTACTGTTAACAATGGTGTGGTTTATGAATATCAATGTTTCTTGTTTAACTGCAGGTATTTTAGATTGCATAATAGTGGATAATTCATCGATTATATCTGCAAAAGAAATACATTTACTAACTAGTGAATTCATTGTTGTATGAATGGATTGAAGGATCGAAGC
Source organism: Dictyostelium capitatum (assembly GCA_015252635.1). Lineage (NCBI taxonomy): Eukaryota > Evosea > Eumycetozoa > Dictyosteliales > Dictyosteliaceae > Dictyostelium > Dictyostelium capitatum. Next base: position 11,662 of record JACAFY010013751.1, on the reverse strand, counting down.
TTTCTTTTCTTTATATTTCTCTAGTATTGGTGGAATAAATGATTTTGTATAACCTGAAAAATTTCCTCTTAGTCCCTCTGCCAACAAACCAATGATTTGAACACCTTTTACCATAATTAAAACGTTTGCATCTGCCAATACTTTTTTCAATGCAGTACAAAGTTCACCGAAATTTCCATTTTCAAGTTTTTGTGCTTTATCTAGAATTGCAATCAACTTATCCAATTGTTCACCACGTTCTTGCCATTTCTTACTTGCTAAACCTTCATAAAATTCCGATGTTAATTTTGGTAATATATTAACTGCTGACATTAATGCATATGGATCAATTTCTTCTGGTGCTTCAACTGCATTCTCTTTTATACCTTTTGATTGATTTGACATTATTTTTGCTGCTTCTGCTCTTGTATATTTTAATGGTACAGCTGGTTCTGCTGGTAATTTATCAAATTGTGCTTGTAATGCTGTCAATTGATGTGGTGTTAATGAATCATTAATCAATGGAAGCAATCCTTTATTAATCCAACGATAAAGTTCAACAAATAATTCTGATGCTGCTTCTCTAATGTTCTTGTCTCTATTTTCAAACCATGGTGCAAATTGTTTTAAAATCAATTTAATGGGTACGACCTTTGGTCCAAATGTTTTCAATGATTGTGTTAATGATTGAATTGATGCTAATATTATTTTTGGTGATGGTGATGTTGTACCTTTTAATAATGATTCAAAAACTGATTCTCCTGCATCTGCTTCAATTATCATTAATAAAACTTCAATGGTTTTTTCTTTTGCTCTTGGTCTAGTTGATACAAATAATTTTTCAACTAAAACTGGTACAAAACTTGGTGCATATCTTTTTTTTTTAAAAAAAAATAATTAATGTATTAGTATATATATATATAGTTTCTAAATCTTGTACAATTTGGTGTATATATATTACTTACTTATTTACATTATCACATCTATCAATAAAAGAATTTAATGGTTCTAATACTTTTTCTTGTGACATTGCATTAATATCAGCCAATAACTTTTTAAATTGTGGACCCCATTCATTAAACAAACCACCAGATGTATCTGTTGTTTTTTTAATATTATCATTTAACTCTTCTAAACCACTAACCCTCCATTTCCAATTCTTATGATTAACTCTATCTTCAATTGATCCTGATGGCTTTTCATCATCAGCCATTTTATTTGATTATATATTTATATTTTATTTACACTTGTTAATTTATTTTTCTAGATTATCTAATTATTACTATTATTATTATTTATTCTTATTATTATTTATTATTATTATATTCTTATTAATCATGCTATATATCGTATTTGCATGTATGTTTTTTTATTATTTGTACAATGTGTTAAAAAATGAAAAGATTTTTTAAAGTGTTGGAAAATTTGAAAAAAAGAAAATTTTAAAAAAAAAAAAATTTTGAAGTTGACGCGCGGTCGAAAAAAAAAAAAAATAATATAACTTTCATATAAAATGATGTGCACATGCAACGCTATTAAAAGGATAATTTTATAAAATTGATAAAAATGATAATTTATTACAAGTTGTATACATTTATTTTTATTTATTTTATTTTATTTTATTTTGAATGTATTTGTGTGTGTTTTTTTTTGTTTTTGTTTTTATAATTATTTTAAATTATAAACCCTTATATATTTTTGATGGAAATTTGTGTGTTGTATATTAAATAGTTGATGATGTATGATGGAATTGTTGTTTGTTTGTTTGTTTGTTTGTTTTGATTTGATTTGAATTGAATTTCTCCAAAATCTTATATTATTATTATTGTTATTGTTATATTTGATTATATATTTTTAAATTGTAACACCACATGCATAAGCCATTTGTTGATGTGCTTCTAAACCAATTAAAGCAACAGATTTTGAATTTTCATCTTGAGCATCATTGTAAAGTTGAGTATAACGAGTTAAACCAGATTTAACTTCATTTGAATCTAATTGATCAACTGGGACGGCTTCAATTACATTGATATAACATGAAGAATCTGGATTTACAAAAGCAAATCCACCACTTACAAAGAATTTTTCCAAGTCACCGTTTTCGTGATTAATTTGAACAACACCTGGTTTTAATTCAGCAATTTTTGGAACGTGGTTTTTGGCAATACCAAATACACCTTTTGCACCTGGAAGAGTAACCAATTGTGCTTTCTTATCTTTGTAAATGATTTGATGTGGTGAAATGAATGAAAATGTTAATAAATCATCAGTACCTGCTTCAGTTGCAAAGAATCTTTTACTTGTTCCAACTGTATTGGTTTTTAATAATGTATTGGTTGATTTAATAATTGATCTGATCATTATTGTTATATTGTGATATTGTTTTTATATGACACACTAGTGATTTGAAAAAAAAAAAAAAAAATTAAAAAAAAAAAAAAAATTTAAAAAAAAAAAAAAAAAAAAAAAAATAAAATTTTTAAAAAAATATTTATTAAAAAATATTTATAAAAAAAAAAAAAAT
>JACAFY010013740.1:0-12938 GCA_015252635.1 Dictyostelium capitatum | reverse complement strand
CATTTAATTATTTATTACTACTACTATTATTTGTTATTATTATTATTATTGTTATTAAAACAGATAGAAAAAATAATAAATGATAACAAAAAAATTAAAAAAAAAAACAACACAAAAAAACAATTTTTTTTTTAATGTGTTATTATGTTGTTGTTATTTAAATATTATTATTTATAATAATTCAAAGTAGTAGTTTGTGATATATTGATCTTTATGTATATAGTGGTAGGCAAGTTATTATAGTTGAATGATGTTTTAAAAAGGTTGTTATTATTGAATAAATATGTATATTTGTTGTGTATATTTGTATTTGTTTCTATGTGAGAATGTGTATTTTAGTTGAGTGTGTGGGTGTGGGTGTGTTAGAGTGTGGTATTGTTGTTGTTGAATAAATTTGTTTATATATATGTGTGATAAATTTACTATTATGGTATTTTTTAAATTATTATTATTTCTATTATTTATTTATTTGAATTTTGAGATGTGATAGCGTTTTTTTTTTTTTTAATTGTAATTTTTTGGGGTTTGTTTGTTTGTTTGTGATATTTATTTTATTTATTTGTTTTATTTATATATATATATAAAATAAAATAAATATGCATAATAGTATTAACAAAAACAACCTTTCTTCATATTTTTCATATTATTTTTTTTTTTTTTTTTTTTTTTTTTTTTTTTTGGGGGTTGGTGGGTAATTTGTGGGGGGGGGTTTTTTTGTTTTTTTTTTTTTTTATTTTTTTTAATTTTTTTGTTTTAATTTTTAATTTTTTTATTTATATTTATAAAAAATTAAAAATTAAATTTTTAAAATTTATAAAATTTTATATTTATTTATTAAAAAAAAAAATAAAATGTTGTATAATTATTTCATTTTTTATGTAACAAACAAAATGATAAAGTTATCGTTAACCATATTAAACACCACAACTTGTCTACATTTTTAAAAATAAAAAAACGGTATTAAAAAAAACTGCGGTTTTCAACATAAAATTCTATTTTAGTATTATTTGTAGTGTACATTTTTTTTTAAATGTTTTTTCATTTTTTGCATTTATAAAATGTTGTTATTTGTTTTTTGTGATATATATAATATATTATTATTATATTTCTTTATTTATTATGATGATTTTTAAAAACCATACAACACCATTCTGGTCAATATACTTTTTTAGAAAGCTAATTAATTTGTATTGCGCAATAAAAACAACATTGGTTAACATAAAAAACAATTTAAATTGTATCATGAAAAAACTGTTCACCATTACATTCTTTTTCATATGAACATCAAATATAAAATATTTAGTTATTTGTTTGTTTGTTATTATTATTACTATTCATTATTGTTTTTTTTGTGTAAATCATCAAGATATTAAAATATACTCTTTTTATTCCTTTTTTAGTAAATTATATTTAATTATATCAAAAACTATAAAACTTTATGCGGAGCTATACCTTATATATTTTAAAATTGTACAGTGGGTTATAATCTAATTTAGTGTTTAGAAAAAAAAAAAATATTATTAACTTCAAAAAAAAATACTATATTAGTATGTACTATTATCACACACCACCATTGCTCGATTTTTTTAATTTTTAAATTAGTTATGTGTGAACATAAATTATTAATATGAAGTGTGTTTAAATTTTTAATATTTTTTATTGTTTTAAAATATTTTTACTAAATTGGTAGTGTGGGTATAGAATATTTTTACAATGTGATTATTGTCAATACTAATATTTTATATTTAAAATTACCAGATGAGGAAATGAAAAGAAAGTGTGGTTATTTTTAAAAATTAGTTTTAAAGTTTTTTGACAATAATGGAAATTCCTTAACCTATTAATGTCAATACCATATAATTTGAAAATGGTATAAAAGATAGACATTTTCAAAATTTTAAAATCATTCAAAACAACAATTTCAAATAATAACAAATAATAATAATAATAATATCAACTATATATTAATTATTATAATTCACAACAACTTTATATTTTTTTAAAACACTCCACTTATTTATTTATTTATTTATTTATTTAATTTATTTATATAAAACATTTTCAACATACACAATTATTTTAATAGTAATATTTTAATAAAACACATAATAAAAAATGGAACACAATAATACTCCAGGTACACCACAAATGTCATCTGAATTTACACCAGCACAAACAACACAAACAACATCATCTTCATCACAATATGATAATTCATCACATTTTGAAAAAGAACAATCTTTAATGAGATGGGAACAAGATTTAAAACTTAGAGAAAAAGCTTTAGCTGATGGTCATGCAAATGCACAAGCAACTGGTTTAAATGCAAATGGTGAACATGTTGTAGTACCAGCTCCAGCAGCAGCCAATCCAAGACAAGCAAATTTCCCTTCATCTTATCCAATGGTTCGTTTAAATTTGGAAGAAGATATTGCAATTCGTGAATATCGTCAAATCGTTAAATTTGGTATCTTTGTATTCCTTTGGGAAGCATCAGCATTGGTTTACAATTGGGTAGTTTCAATTGGTACAATTGTTTACTCTGCAGTAGATAATTTTTTCCTTGCATTATTCTATATGATTGTTGGTGTCCCAGCGTTATATTTCCTTACAAGAAAACTTTATAGAGCTGCATCTGTTCCTGAACGTGCTAGAAAATCATATGCATACTTGTTTGCTTTATTGGGTGTCGTTGCTTTCAATATTATCTTTTTCGTTGGTTTCAAACGTTCTGGTATGAATGGTTTAATTTGGGTTATTTCACTTTTCCACAATGATCATAATGCAGTTGGTGCCATGGCAACAGTTTCAATGTTTATGTGGTTCGTTGGTTGTATCTTAACTATCGTTCTCTTCATTATGTATCTTAGATTAAATAACACTAAACGTCAAAGAGGTGAAATTCAAAACGCTGGTTTCAGAAGTTATATTAAATCTCGTTAAACAACAACTTGATAATCATTTAAAAATTGATTAACTTAAAAAACAATCAATCTCAAAACAATCAATTAATTAAATTTTAAAAAATCAAAAAAAAAAAAAAAAAAAATAAAATTTAATTATATTAATTTACAAATAATCAAACTATATACAAATAAGTTTTAACTATATATTATTTAAGCCTTATTATTAAAAAAATTTAATTTAAGTAAATTATTTTCAAAACGAGATAAAATTTTTTTAAAATTTTTTTTTTTTATTTTTTTTTTTTTTTTTTGATTTTTTTTCAAAATGTGTTTATTGTTTTTTCTAAATATAAACATCATTCATAATTGCTATCAAAATGAACGTTATTTAGTGTTTAATATAAAAAAGTAAAAAAAAAAAAAAAACAATGCTGTTGATGCATTTTTTTTTTTATTAATTTTATTTTTCGTACAAATAATAAAAACAAATAATAAGTAATATAATAACAAATGTATAAAGAAAGAAGTGGAAGAGATCATGATCGTGGTAGAAGTAGAAGTCGTGATAGAGATAGTGGTAGAAGTAGAGGTAATGCAGCTCGTGATAGAAGTCGTGATGGTGGTAGAGATAATGCTAGAAGAAGAAGTAAAAGTAGAGATAGAAGTAGTAGCAGGGGTAACATAAATTCAAGAGATCTAATTCCATATCGTTATACTGATACAATTGTACCACAAAGAGATTCAAGAGACTTTAGAGATAGAGATGCAAAACTATTTCCAGAAGGTATTTTAAATTATTTATATGATTGTAAATATGTCTACATGTTATATTAAATATTTTTATTAATACAGATCCAGCTAGAATTTATGTTGGTAATCTTGGTCAGGAAACTACTGAAGGTGATGTTAGAAATAGATTTGAAAAAATTGGTGCTATTGATTCAATGTTTTCAAACGGATTGGGAAAAAGTAAAGATTACGTGTTCATCAAGTTTGTAGATACTGAATCGGCAATAAGAGCAATCCAAACAATGAATGATGTTCAACTAAATGGCCGTCCTTTAAAAGTTCAACGTGCTTATTCTCGTAAAGGTGGTGATCATTTTCCAAATAGATTCCAAACATCTTCACCAACTACATCACCTTTTCCAAATCTACAACATTCAAATAGTGGTGTTGATTGTAGTGGTTATCATCGTGAAAGAGAAGCTAGATTTAACAACGGAAAAACAAATTCAAGATCAAGATCAAGATCAAGAGATAAACAACAACATAATCTTGAACATCATCACAAACAACAATATCGTGATGATAATCGTGGTCGTAGTTCTGAACGTGCAAGTGATAATTTAGTCTCTGTTAATGATTCCGCTACCCGTTTCAATGATAAAAAAAGAAGCAGATCTGGAAGTCCAAGTTTTCGTGATGCAAGTTTCGATAGAGATGATACTGAAGTTAAACAACAAAGATTATCACCACCTGCATCTGCTATTGTTAATACTATTCCAACTATTATTGATGCTAATGATAGTAATCATCAACAACAACAACAACAAAATGTTCATCCAAATGATAGAGTATACTCAATTTCTCCACCACTCACACCACGAGAAGATAGATCCATTAGTTTAATTGAACAATATGATTTGGGATACAAAACTCAATGCCAAAATTATTACAATGAACACTCTGGAATTATCGAATCATTGAAACAAGAACATAATTTATTGAAAGAAGAGCATAATTTATTAAAGCAACAAGTATGTAAATTAGAAAAAGTTGTATCAACTATTGTAAATTCAAATGTAAATAATAACAACAATGGATGTGATTTTGGTGTTACCCAAAAATTTTCACCAACATTATCACCATCACAAAAAGAATCAACAATCGTTGAAAAAGAAACTACAATCATCGAAAAAGAAGTTGAAAACCAAGCTGAAAAAGATAATACTGATCCAACAACATCAACAACACCAATCGAAACTACTTCAAGAACTGATGCTGCCTCTAAAAAAGAAGTTATCATTGAAGATTTAGATATTTATTCAGAATTCTAATCTAGTTATAGTAGTCAACAAATCAAACACACATACACCCACTCAAGTATTATAATAAATGTATAATGTATAATGTATAATGAATAATGATAATAATGTTGTTTTAATGCTATGATAATTGTTAAATTTAATGCAAATTGTGATGATTTAATTTTGTAATTATTTAAAACCTTGATCAAGATGATTGGTTATTGTTTATTGTTTATAAATGAAAATTAATTTACAATAAACAGGCTTTTATTCTCTCTAATTAATCCAAAAATTAAAAACAATGAATTATTAGTTTTTTAGAATTTATTATAATTATTATTGTTACTTATTTTTAAGTACTTTATTTTTTAATCAAAATTCCAATGGTGTATTAATTTTAAATATTTACTTCTTTTTTCATTATTGTTGTAATTATATTTAATTAACAAATTATTGTAATTATCAACGAGTGATTCTAAAGGTTTACAATCACCATGAATAAATTTGATAATTTGAAGTGATGATGTATTATTTGCTATAAATTGTTCAAATAAATTTAATGTTTCATTTGGTGTATAATTATTATTTGGATTTTGATGTTGTTGCTGTTGTTGATGTTGGTAAATTACTAGTTTTAGGATATTTGAATTTTGATTACAATGATTAAAATATAATTTTAAACTTAAACTACCACATGATATTGAACTGATATTATTCATTTGAATTAATGGGGATAATAAAAAACTGTTTTCTAAATTAATATTGAAATATTCTAATCCAATTGATGTTAATGTTGAATTTAGTTTAATTAAATCAAGGAATTCCATTAATTTTGTATCATGTTGATAAACTAATCTTTTTCCATTATCAATTGGTGAATTTTTTCTTTATTGATTTATTTGATTCAATACCAATTCCAGTAACATGTTTTATAAAATCAGTTCATTTTCATCAATTTTTAAATTTAATGATTTTAAATTACTATTTTTATCACTTGATTGAAATATACAAATTATTAATTGGTGTTTTATGATTAAAAAATTCAGAATAATTGATTTAAAATTTAATATATTATTTATATTTTCTAATTCTAATGAAAGATCTTCAGTTGTTGCTGTTGAAATGTATATTTTATTTGGATTATAATTTGAAATAAATTGAAATGAATAAATTGTAAGTTCAGTTGTTAATGAATTTGATGTTAATGATGATGAGACACCTTCTAATTCTTCATATGATTCAGGTGTAGTTTCACCATCAAAATATTGATAGTTTAATAAATTTGAAGAAACCACCAAATGAACAATTTTGTCTTGAATGAAAGAATGGTTGTTGTTTTTCCAATACTGTTACTCTCTTTAAATTTGGACAAAAATAATTTAAAAATCTTTTTAAAACTATATTATCATCACCTTTACAAATTGCTTTTAATATTTTATCTTTTTCTTCTTCATTGTTGTTAATTATGTTATTACTATTATTATTATTATTATTATTATAATTTTGACCACCACCACCATCTTGATTATCATCTCTTTTCCTTTTTCTATTAAACTTTTTCAATATTAGAAATTTAATTACATCTGAATTTATATCAGGTACTTTAATTCTTTCTATATCTTTGAATTGAATTAATTGATATTTATATTTATCTTCATTATTACTTGTATCATCCAAAATTATATAATCTGTAAAATGATCTAATGGAAAAATGAATTTGTTTCTTTTATGTGATAATATTAAACTTTGAAATACACTAAAACAATGTTTTGATAATAATGAATATTCTTATAATATTTTAAAATTATTACAATCAATATTCATTAAATAAATTGATAATGAATTAAATATATATTCATTTAGTTTAATATTACTATTATTATTGTCATTTGGGATCAATATTAATATTGATTTGATTATTATAATTATCAGGTTAATTTCATTTTTAAAAAATATTTTTTTATTTTTTTTTCAGATATTTTTCAAAAGCATACATTAGTGAACGTTCATTTTGTGTACTAATTTCTATGCATCTAAAAATTCTATAATCATTTAGTTCTTGTATACCTATTATTTCGTTGATTATTATATATTCTTCATTTAGTGTTGTTGTTGTTGTTGTTTTACTGATATTTTTATTTGCGCTATTCAAATTACTATTATTTTGTTTCTCTTCTTCTTTTTCTTCATAACATATATAATCTTCTTTTTCATTATCGTCATCATTTTTTAAAATGTCTAATTTTAAAAATACTTTGTGATCTGTACGTTTTTGTTTAAAATCTCTTTCATTCTAATAGTAATAATTAAAAGTAGTATGATATCATTAATATTTAAATATTAGCACACTAATAATTGATATCAAATATCAATTATTACTTACTTTATTAACTTGCAATGTTAATTCATTTTTTAAAATTGATGATGACAATGTTTCACCGACTATCAATGAGGAGGATGACGATGACTCTTCACCAACTATTGGTGAAGAAGATGATGGTGATGTTTCTTTATCTAATGGTGGGAAAATTTTATATTAAACATAAAAAAAAAAAAAAATTAATGAAACGTAAAAACAATGTGTGGGTGTTAATTATTTTTTATTTTTTAGATTGAGTAATTTTTGAAATTTTATCACTACCAAATAAATCATTAATATAATTTATTAAATAATGATGACAAGTTCCAATTGATGCATTATAAATTTCCAATTCTTTATCTGAAACTGTTTGTCCTGTATTTGGAGTTGTCACTATATCATAATAATTTTCTAAAATATATTTTAAAACTGATTTTGTTGAACCAGATTCAATTGATGAGAATAAAACTCTTTGTAAAAATATTTTAAATTGAAGATCTGTTAAATTACCAGTTTCAATTTGTCTTGAAATTACAATTTTAAAAACAACCATATCATCTTTTTTACCAATTATTGGTGATAAATCACAAGCAATACCATAATCATCAAATAAATTATTACCATATAATAAATCTAATTTATCAATATAAATGAATGAATGTTTTGGTATTCTACATCTTGATTTATAATCAATATCACCACTTTCAATTAAATATTTTAATAATCTATTTAATTGAATTGTACCATCTCTATAAATAAAATTTGGATGAATTGGATTTTTTGTATTTGATAAAATAAATTTAACTTTTGTTAATGATTTATTAACATTACCAGTTGTTGATAAAATTGTTGATAATTGACCACGATTTAATACATTTTCAAATTTAACTGGTTGAATAATAGTTTGACAAATTGTATCTAATACATTATTACATTGTTTTAAAAAATCTTGTGATAATGTTTGAAAAATTGATGTTTCAAAAATTGGTAATTCTATTGTTGTTGTTGTTGTTGTTTCCGTTGTTGTTGTTGTTGTATTTCTTTTTTTCATTTCCAATTTAATATATAATTCAATTAATTCTAATTTACCAAATAAATACCAATATGTAAATGATTCATTATTCGAATATGATTCATTATTTATTAAATGATTAAAATATTCATTACCATGAATAAATTCCAACATTTTTTCAGATTTAATAAATCTATGAATACCAATTTTTAATTCATTTTTACAATCTTTTGTTAATTCCATGAAATGATATGTTTCCAATATCAATTCAACTAAATTAATTTGATCAAATTCAATTACCAAAAATAATAATAACATTGGATTAATGGTAGTTAATTGATTTTTATTTCCTTGATTATTATTATTACTACAATGATTTATAAATTTAACCATTTCTTTAATAAATTGAATATGTGATTCATTATCATTTGGACAATTTGAAAATAGTATATCAGTATATTCATTATTTGAAAGTATTTCTTTAAATTTATTATTTTGAATATCCCAAATTGATTTAACATTTTCACCATTTGATGATTGAATAAATGATGTTGCAATCAAGTATTGATAATTACCATATTTTAATGCTTTTATTAAATTGAATTCATTTGTACCAGATTTATATAAATGAGTATTTATTAATTCATAATCACAATCTATAAAATTGAAATAATAATCTAAACAAGGTTGAGCAGTATACTGATATTCTTCTTTAACTTTTAAATAATTTTCAATTAATAATTGAATATAATTTGAAATTGAATTATATTGTTTAGTATTTGAATATTCATTTTTGAAATAATTAATTAAATCAATTGGTTTCATTTTTAATTGTTGTTTTGTAAATTTATTTTCAATTTCATCCAATTGATTAATTGATAATAATTGTTTAACTATAATTGAATTCTTTCCATGAAATTGTAAATTATTAATTAAAATATTTGATTGAATTAATTGATTAACTGTTAATTCAAATGGATCAAATTTATATAATTTTCTAACACATGATACAGTTACAGATTTATTATTTATTAAATTATAATGTGATTTATATAAATAATTTAATAATTTAAATTTATCTTGATCATTTTCTAATTCACTTGTATCTGATAAAATAAATTGTGGCATATTTAAAAAATTTAATGGTGGTGGTTGTGTTTGAAGTTGAATTATTAATTTCATTGATTTAACTGAACTTGATACATACGAATTAAATATGTTTTTAATTGTTGGTTTATAATTAAAATGATTTACCAATACTTTAACTGCTACTAAACAACCTATATTTAATATAACTTCAACAAGTGCATAAATTGATTTTGGGTCAATGTAATTTTGATAATTTGAAAATAAAGATTGATAAAATTGATAATGTTCTTGAGTATCTTTATTTATATTTTTAAATATTTCTGGATAATAATTTGTGGCTAATCCGGTTTTAATTGATGGTGTTTTAAATGATAATGTTTTAACACCCTTTTTTAATTTATCAATTAATAATCCTTGATATCCATATTCTAACATCCATCCAACTTCATTTATATCTTCATATTTATGATATTTATTTGAGTGAAAGTTACTGGTTATTTCTTTAAATAACACTTTATTACGAAATATTTTTAGGAACAATATACCACTTTCATTATTTGTATTCATTGTTTGATGTTTATAAAAAATCAAAAAAAAAAAAAAATCAATTTTTTTTAAAAAAATCTAAAAACGATCAGTTTTTGATTAAAAATTTTAAAAGAAAAGAAAGAAAAAAAATAGAAACAGATATTTTTTAATGATAAAACAATTAATTGTTGTGTAATAAATTTTATTTAGATATTTAAAATTATTATTAGTAATATTATCAAAATAAAGAATGGTGATAATATAGATGATGAATTTGGATTTGATGATTCACTGGATGTTGATGATGTTGATGGTAAAGGTTGTGGTTTACTATAATCCCAATTAGCGCTAACAATATTATAGACACAATTTGATTGGAATGATTTAACTGATACTTGACATGTTGTATTACTATGGTTATAATCAATTGTAATTGGAATTGATTGATATGACTTTTGTGGAATTTGAATAACTGTGCTATAATCTTTAGAACCTTGACAAATAACACTAATACTAAACCAATCAATAAAGTCAATGTTATTTTCAACCTTTGCTATAAATGTTACCTTTTCACCAACTATATATTGTTTTCTAGATACTATAATTGATGTATTTTCAAATTTTTGATCACATTTATCAATAACCTGTTCTGGAGCAATTTGAAAGTAAATCTTTGAATTTATTACTTTATCAACTTTTGACCAATACTCTTGACTTTTAATTTCAACTGTTGTTTCACATTCATAGTATTTGATTGCTTTGACTATACTCTTTGTGAACGAAAATGTAAATTCTTTGGTTGAATTATTCTGTGTATGTTTATAAAAAAATTAATATTAGTAAAATTGTAATATGATGATAATAGTAATATGTGGTGTGAGTATGTTTAGTTTTATTATACATTACACTTTCAATTGTACCTAAAGTTGTTAAACCTGATCCTGTATTATTACAATTCATACCAATGCTAAATTCACCACTCTTACCACCATAATTTAAAAATGAATAATAAATTGTAACAGCTGTGCTAGTTTGTTCCATTTTAAATTGAGTTTCTTTAATAAATGGTTGTAAAAATGGTAAACTTGCTACGTACATCGATATGATGAAATCTAATTTCGGTTGTAATCTTTCAATTGATAATATTGATTTCTCTTTATCAAAATTAATACCTGATCTTGTATTACCAAATAAATCTAATAAAATAAATAGTTGTAACAGTTAATATAATGTGTGATTGAATAAGATTGTTGGTAACTAATATAGTTACAATTTAAATTACTGTTGATTGCTAGGGTTTGAGCTTGTGGATCTCTAAAATAATGAATATTTGAACAAGAGTACTGAGATTGTCGACATGAACTTTGACTATAGAAATCATTGTATGTTATATTTACACCATTACATCCATTTGTAATTTCATCAAGGTAAATAAAATATGTTGAATCATTTGGTTTATCATTTGGAATTAATATATACTTGTTATTAATTTCATTGGTTATGCTGTATAATAAAAATAAAAATTAATAAACTGGTTTAATTTCTTTCAAAATGAATGTACCTACTTTTGAGGCAAATTAAACTTTAATGATAGTTCTCTGTTCCCCAAAAAATTATCATTTTCATTGTTGTAATATAATGATGTGCCGCCAACAAGAACTTTCAACCCAAAATCTATTATATTCTCGGTAGTAGATTTATAGACAAGATATTCGAACCCGGTTTTAGATAATCTAATCACGATTTTTTGTTAGAGCTCTAGAGTCTGCAAATGAATTAAATAATATTATAATTTATATTTACCTGTGGTACACATTGTTGCAATAAGGGCAATATTGGTTTCTGATATCTTGAAATTGACAGCTATAACCTCTATTTAAAAGTGGAATCTTAAACCAACTTAACCCATCCCATATATACTCTACAAAAACATCAATGCTATCAGGAACTCTAAATCTAAATGATAGTTGAAGACTTTTTTCCAGATTATTAATATCTGAGTACACAAAATTTGAAAATCGGGTTGGATCTTCAACGCATACCAAATCTCCTGCTTGAACCTTCAAAACATCTGAAAAAAAATCGTCACGGGAAGTCGGCACTGTATCACCGGGAGAAGGATTCAATATGCTGTTCTTTGATGCAAATTCCTGGAAGACGTTTAACGAACTGACAAAATTGACCGGAACGTTATACATTGGATCATTTTTAGAGACTGATATCGTTAGCTTTTCGGATATGTATTCTATTCCACCCATGTTGATAACTAAATTGTCTATATTTATATTTCCTAAACCTGATTTGGGTGTTGAGATCCTAATATCCAGAAACGGTACTCCATTTTCATTCGAATGTACAGAGTAATCTTTTAATGAAACATCAACTGAGCTATCTTCCCAACCACTATGGTACTTTTGGCCATACTTTACCATCCCCAATGGATTTTTTGATATTGGTATATTTGTATAACTATTGGTGCCTCTAGATATTATTAAAGGTGAGGAAAATGGCACTGGTTCACCGGTACTACTAAAAAAACAATTTTCTGAAACCACAACAATGAATTGCGACAACCCAAGTGGGGTTGTTAGATTTAAAGACAAATCAAAGTTTGTAAATGCCAATAGTTGTGGTATAGTCGTTGTCGAGTCTGCTGTAAGTTGAATTGGTTTTATAGATGCAAACCACTGGGAAACTTGCGAAATATTTAAACTAATAAGTGGATAAATGCTATCATTGATCAAAATATGAATAGGGTTTGAGCACTTTAATAAAATAGTTGTAGATGATTGACCATAATTTGAAATTGGACCCAAAGGAAAAGAGGAAAAAAGAGGTGTTTCTGAATGCGATTTGCGACAGTGTAAAAATAAAAATAAAATAAAAATTAAAAATTTCATTTTTTTTTTTTTAAAAATCATGCGCTTTTAAAAATCTTTTTGAATTTAATGATTTTTTTTTTTTTTTTTTTTTTTTACCCTATTTGTTTTTTTTTTTAAATTTTTTAAAATTTT
>JACAFY010013730.1:0-19719 GCA_015252635.1 Dictyostelium capitatum | reverse complement strand
CAATCGTAAACATCATCACCATTACTATCAGCAACCTCACTAGTGTACACATCAGAAAAGGCTCCAGCTTCTTTGTTTTTATGAGGTGATTCTCCATTCTAAATAAAACGGTCAGCATAGGTTAACATTTACAAAAAAATTCAACCAACCAGCCCAGTTAGGAGCTTTATTTGGTATCAATGTGAAAAAATATAAATACTTCGAAATAATCTTCAAATTTTATCAGCATTAATTTATAAAAACTGTATAAATGTTAAATCGAAACTTAAATAATTATATCGATTATTAATCCAAAACTCCAAAAAAACTCCAAAAAAAAATACTTTTTTTAAAATACTATGTCTTGGCTGAGATTCGATCCCATTTACTTTTTTAAAATTTGGGTGGGCTCATCAGAAACATTTTGAAAAAGAAATTAAGGTTATTGTTATTAGAATTTAATTGGTTTATCAAATTGTTAATAAATAATTTTCTAAAACAAAATTTTGGGTGTTAAATTTATTAAATAACCAAAAAAAAATATCTCAAAATTTTTTTTTTATATTTATTTTTCAATAATATAAATAAATTTTAATAAAAGATATGTCAGTTATCCACATTTTAAGTGCATCACAATTTGATGAAGAATTGTCCAAAAAAACTGGACTGTATGTTATATTCTATACAGCATCATGGTAAATAATCTTTTTAAAACAACATTATATACCCCACCAGCTTGAACGCATCACCATAATACATATTAATTATATCATAATAGGTGCAGTGACTGTAGAGCAATCGCACCATATGTATCAAAACAAGCAGAAAAATATCCAATTCGTTATTTGAAAGTTGATATAGAAAAAATCCCACTTCATCCTAGAGTTCAGTTAATAACAGAAGTACCAAGGTTTGAATTTTATAACAACGGGTCACTAGTAACCGAATTTAGTAAGTATTATTATTTACTAGTTACCCACACTAAATAATACTAAAACTAAATTAAATTAAATTAATATCCTAAAACAGTCGGGAACAGTCAAAAGTTACTTGAAGAAGGTTCATTTAAATTATTTAATTAAGAAATAAACTTAATCATGTGACCACCTAACTAAAAAAAAAATGAAAAAAAGTTGTGAATTTGGGATTTTATTTTTAGATTGAAATAAATTTTGTAATAAACCATGAATAATAATAATAGTAAACTACAAAAAACATCATTTTTAAATAGTAATAATAAACCTATTAAAGTATCAGGTGAATCATTAAATGCAGCACAAGAAATATTAAAAACTCCTCCATTAAAAAGAGGAAGAAATGACGATGATGGTGATGAAGAAGCAGAAACTAAAACCACAACTACATCAACTTCAAAAGGACTATTACATAATAATAAATCAAATAAATTTGATAATAAAACAAGTACAGGTTTTAAAACAGGGTCAAATGAACCAGTAAGAGTTTCAAAAGATATATTTAATACAAAGAAACAAGAAATCGATAAAGAATTACAACAAGATATAAACCTTGACAATTATCAAGCTGATATTGCACTATTAGAACAACCTTTTAAAAATGATTCAAAATAATAAAACAAATATGTATAATATAGTAGTAATGATAGTTTTTTATTTATTTACAGATAATTTATCAGGGTTTATGATATCATAAACATGGATCAAACAATCACTTGAACAAGATATAATTTTATTTGATATTTTATTCCAACGTAATCCTTCAATTGAACCCATATGAACACGTTTAGAGTATATTTTTTTACCACTATTTATATCCCAAACAAATATCCATCCATTTTGAGTAGCACACACAACCAATGTTGATCGTTCTGAAACTATTAATGATAAATAAGTAACTGTATGCCACTCACCAATACTGATGGTATTTACAACTAATATTTCTTTCCATAAAGTTGTATCCCATATACGAATTGTTTGATCATCTGCACAGGTAGTTAATAAACATTTACCATCCGATGTATTTACCCAATCAACACATGTTACTGCAGTTGTATGACCTGTTAATACTTTTATCTTTTCTTTGGTTATTCTATTCCATATTATTGTTGTTTGATCTTCTGAACATGTTGCAATTAATTCATTGTTACTTGGATGAAACGTAAGTGACCAAATTTCTGCAAATTTATTTATTGACCCAAAATTTAAATCTTGTGGACCAACTACAGGTTGATGAGCTAATTGTGACCACTCTAATGTGAATTTCAATCCTACTCTTTTAAAACAACTTAAAATACCACCTGTTGTACCAACTGCAATTAAATAAGTTGATGCTGATGATGATTCAACTATTTCCCATTTAATACTTGTTATACCATCTTGTAAAGATGCAATTAATACAGGTTCATTATTTACTTCATCACTATCGCCAATATCCCAATTCATTAATGATCCATCCATTAAACCAATTAATATTATATCATTACACCATGAAATTGATCTAATTGGAATACCAAAACAATACTGTTTAATTGGACCATCTGTATCTGATTCATCTATATTCCATATCATTATATTACCTAAAAAATCACCACATGCAACTTGGTTACCTTGTTGATTGAAATCAATTCCACAGCATGTAATTTGATGATATAAAAGACTATAGTTTTTATAGTCTATTTCCGAGTCTTGTAATTGCTGTTGAACATCATCAACCAATTTAAGTGAATCTTTTAAATAAATTGAATGTATACCAGATTCATCAAATAACCATAAACGTTTACCTGGAATTGACCATTTCAATGAATAAACTTCACCATGACTTTCACTTGATTTAAATTTTGATATTAATTCACCAGTTTCACTTGAATATAATAATAAATCACTATTACTACATGGTACAAGTAATAATTTATCATAAAATAATATATCTTTCATTAAACCTGATCCTTGGCAATATATTGTTTGAGTAATTTTTAAATTATCACCACCACATTCAATTACTTGTAATACTCTTCCTCTTGATATAATACATTGTTTATTGCCACTACCACCATCATTACTATTGTTGTAATAACTTTGATTTTTAATTAAAATTGTACATTCTTGATTACCAATTGTATCTTTTAATTCATTTACCATTTCACCAGTTTCACAAGAGAATTTCAATATGTTTACAATTTTATCACCAATTGTTAAAGTTCTGTCTGGTTGAAAACCTTGTTTACCCACATCTTGTTGGACAACAATAAAATGATTTGAATCTATTATTTCTGCAAAGAATAAAAGTTTATCTGTGATTTCATATTGTTTTGAAATTGAAGGTTGTATTGGATTGGTGAAATCTATTTCTAAAATGGTAATTTTACAATTACCATGTTCATTTGATACCACTAATTTAACAAATGGAAATCTTTCATATGATTCATCAATTGAAATATGCATACATTTATTATCTTCCAGTTCATTTGGTAATTGATATTTCAATATTTCATTCCATTCATTATCCCATATACCAATTTCACCACTATAGCTTGATGATAAATGAAAATATTTATTAAACCATCCTATTGCTTTTGATTCACTTATTGGTTTGACTCTAATTAATGTTGTTATTACATCTGGATGTAATTGTTTATATGTTGTTGGTGATGGTGATCTCTTTTTCTTTAATATATTCCAATGTACAATACCACTACCAATTGGTACTGTTAATAAATATTGTTTTTCTTTTTCTAATTCTTTATCATTGTTGTTGTGGCTGTTATTATTATTATTATTATTACTATCATTTAATTGTGTTGGAGTGTTCACTACAGATTCTTGAATTATTTGAGTCTTAAAATTAAAGGGTAAACATGATATATACCTTGATGACCCAACTCCAAATGTTTTTGATATATTTAAAATATTACTATTATAATTCATATAGTTTTATTGTTGTTATTATTATTATTATTTAATATATTAAATGATTTATAAATTTTTTTTATATTAATTAATTAATTTCGACACGTGTTTTGACTCAATAAAAATATGAAAAAAAGTAAAAATTTTTTTTAATTTTTAATTTAATTAAAATTAATATCACCTTTATTAAACCATCAGTTTTGTTTATTTTTTATAATATTTTAAATGTAGTTGTGATAATTGATTATAACCTTTATACATTGCATATTCTTCCATTGAATGAGGAGCGGATTGACCAGCTTTTGTATATATTTCTGGTCTAACAGGTTTACCATCACTATCGAATAATTTTAATGATTGATTTTGATATTTGAAAAAATAATGAGCAATATCCAATAAATTTAATTTATATATCCAAATATAATTTGTAATTGAACCAATATGAGATTTATAATTTTCAAATATAAATTTAATTAAATCTAGTCTTTGTTTTTTAATTGCTGTTTCAATTATTATAATTATAATTTCTGAACCAAATTGTTGAATTGTTTGTTTTATTATGTGATCAACTTGATTAATTGATAAATATTTAAAAATGTAACCAAATGATTCTATAAATACAATATGGTCAATTGGAGTTGGTATAAACTGTTTTAACATTCCCATGATTAATGAAAATTTATTATTTTCAAAACAATATTTAACATCTTCTTTGAGGTAAGTTGAATATTGGTATTGGAATGTTGGTGTTATCCCAAGTAATTTACACATTGAATAAAATGTTGTTTCGATTGATTGTAATTTAATTAATTCATATCTAAACGGATTACAAGTCGATTGTACACCAACCACTAAATTTAAAAATTGTACTGATGATGAATCTGTTGTACCTTGTAATTGACATACATAATCAAATGTTTGAATTCCATCTAATAAAACTTTTGTAGATCTTTTATATTTTAAATAATTTGATAAAAATGGTGATTTTAAATCTAGGTAATAAAAGAAATGTAAAAATGAATTTTCAACGATTCCAATTGAAAATGAATTATAAAGTTGATGAACTTGATCAATATTTTCAAATGTAATATCACTACAACATACCATTATTGAATATAATTGATTAAAAACACGTTGGAAAAATGGTACTACTTTAATTGATTTTTCAAAATTGGTTGCAAACCATTTCATAACTGAATGAATCTCTTTGAATTTAAATGAATTTCTATAAAATGGATCACCACTATTTTTATAACCACTTAAAATTTCAATACCAGTTGGAGTTATACTATTTATATATAGATGATCAATTTGAAACCATTCAAATTTAAATTTCTCTATTATTTGATTTGAAATTATAATTTCATTTTCAAAAATTGAATTTACCAAACAACTAAATGAAACTGTTGGAATTATATTGAAATCAATAATAGATGATAACTGATCACTACAGAAATCCATTTCAAAATATAATTTATTTAAAAACCATAAAACTAAATCCCAAGGAACCATTTTAAATCTATTTTCAACCAAGTAAACCAACAACTCTTTAATTTCATCGGTTGTACAACCATCAAATACTTTTGATTCTTGAAATTGTTTATTTGTTATTTTAATATCAACATTTAACCATTTTGGGTTTGAATAAATAAATTTCAATTCATTAACATTACAATTTGAAATTGAATTTAAAAGGAATTTTGAAAGTAATGACGAATCTGATATATATATGTTTGAGGAGTTTAAATATTGAATTGTTGAAATATCATTTATTTCTAATTGATCAATTTCATGAATCTTAAAATACTGATCATTATTTTCAATTATATATTCTAAATCTTTAATTTCATTTGGTACTTGAAATTGAAATTGAAATTGAAATTCGTAATCTTGGAATATTGTACATTGATCCAATGGTAATTTCTTTTCTATATTTTCAATGTACCACACTAATTTTGAAAATGGTGTAATTTTTAAATATTGAAATTCATTTCCAAATTTGAACAATTTGAAATCGAAACCATCAACATTTAAAATTTCATCCAAAATTGATAAATCATTGATTTTATCGAATAAAAGTGACATCCTTAACCCCATTTTCTCTGAATTTATAAATACATCATTTCCATGTGGTGGTATTGTTGTTGAATAATATAGTTTCAAAAATTCAACTACATTTGTATATGATTCTTTTTCATAGTATTTGTAATGTTTAATTAAATCTTCAAAATTGTAACTTGTTGTTGGTTTATATTCAATTGAATTTAAGTAATTTAAACCATCTGAATTAAAAGCTGAAAATGTCCATTGATAAATTGACTTGTAATGTACTTCCATTAATTTAGTATTTGGTATATTGATTATTTCATTATAACATTTTAAATAATCAAAATATAATTCTTGATTATTTGTTACTTTAATTAATTGAAATTTAATTAATTTCATTTTTAATAGATCATTACTTTCTCCATTAATTTCATCCAATATTTCTTGTTGTATCACAGTTTTAGTATAATAATGAACTAAATGTAAATAAAATAAAACCAATTCAACACTTTTTTTATAAAATGATAATGATGAAAATAATATCATCCTATAATCCGATCCATTCATACCAACTAATAAACCAAGTTCCAATACTTTGTATTTCAAATCAATTGAATTAAAATCCATTAATAATTGAAATGGAACCAAACCACAATGTTCTTTCTTTATACCATTATCACTGAAATAATATACCATTGATTTAATTGAACTTTCTTTATTTTCATAATCAAATTGTGGTATTTGTTTATTTTCATTACCAGTGTTGTTATCTAATTGACCATTACCAATACTGTTGTTATAATAATGAATAAAAGGTTTTAAACAAGCATACTTTAATGCGTATGAATAACAATTTGATTTTGAATCTCTTAAATAACGATAACTATTATATAATTGATATTCACCCTTTTTACTACCATCATCATCATCATCATTACTACCAGTATCACTACTACCAGTATCACTATCTTGTATTTTAACCAATAAATTAAATAATTGGTCAAACTTTTCATTTTCACCATCATAATACTTAAAAAAGTATTTTAAATCTTTTGATGCGATTTTAACAAATTGATTATTATTTAATTTATCCAATAATAATGTCAAATTATGTTTTATCATCCAAGACATTGAAATGATATTTGAAAATTGCATTTTTTTAGTGGTTGTTATAAAATCCAAATCATATTGTTTATATCCAACGAATCCAATGATTTTTCTAAATAGATAATGATTGTGGATAACCTTAAAAAATAATATTTCATCATTATTATTATTTGAATTGAATTGTTGTAACATTTTTGTATATTTAAACAACAAATCTTATCAGTTTTTATCATGTGACACAAAAAATTAATTTAAATTTTGCGCTTATTATCTGAAAAAAATAAGAAATTAAAAAAAAAAAAAAAAAAAAATTTGGGTATTGTATTTATCCCAAGATATTTTAATTTCTGCTTATTGTGTGTTTTTTTGAAAATATATTCTTTGTGTGTGTTTAATAATAATAAAAATATCACCCCCAAATTTCATTTTTTTTAATTTTTAATAATTATCAACAACGTCCCAAAAATGTTTGATAATAATAATAATAATAGCAACGGCAACATAGGAGGTGGTGGTTTCAATAGTTACAATAATAACAATAACAACAACAGTAATAGTAATGAACTTCTTCCTCTTGTTTCAGAAGAGTTTGATTATAGCAGGTCACCCCCATATATAAATAATAATAATTTCAATAATAACAGTAATATTCACGGCTTTAAAAAGAGAGATGACTCTTTTAGCTCACTATTAAATTTAAATAATAATAACTATAATAACAGTAACAACTATAATAATAATAATAATAGTAATAATAATAATAATACTATAACAATAATTTTAGCAACAACAACGGTAATAATAATAATAATTCCGAAACAATTAAAAGAAGTAAAAGTACACCATTTTTAAATTTAATGAATACACAAACAGTATCAAGTACAACAACTACAACTACTACACTACCAAACTCTACTACTG
Organism: Dictyostelium capitatum; assembly: GCA_015252635.1. NCBI lineage: Eukaryota > Evosea > Eumycetozoa > Dictyosteliales > Dictyosteliaceae > Dictyostelium > Dictyostelium capitatum. The sequence continues at coordinate 11,782 of JACAFY010013730.1, read as the reverse complement.
GTAGTGTTGGAGGTAGTGGTAGTGGTAATAGAATACCAAATAGAGTATTTCAATTTTATCTTCAGCAACAGTATCAACATCACCAACAAAATCAACAGAATCAACAACAACAATCACAACAACCACAACAACAAAATATATCATCACCAACACCATCACCATTATCACCAACATCAAATAATTTGTATAATAATATATTTAATAGTTCAGTAGCAGCTGCAACAACAAACAGTAATAGTATATCACAACAACAAAAAGAAGATTTTATAAACCAAATTAATTTCATATTAAATGAAATTGAGGCGTTAAAGAAAAAAGTTAAAGAATTAGAAGAAGAACAAAGACTAGAAAGTAAAAACACATGGGGATTAAAATATGCAAGAAGAGTATTAATTACATCTAATTTTCTATTGGGTATATGGGTTTCAATATCAAGAATACTAATGTACATTGGCAAACAAAAGAAATCTCGTTTGTTACATGTTGTTGTACCTTCACTTGGTCAAAAAGAAACAAGAAATCATATATCTCTATTACTATTGGAAGCAATTTCAAATGCTGCTCGTAAAAGTTGGATATTCTTTATTTCTTCATTTCTCCTCTCTAGAAGTACTGCGTGGAAAAGACAAACTGGTCTATTCTTTTGTACGTTGTATTCGTTGTATTTAGCATTCTTTCCACAATATCTTCCTTGGACAAACTATTTCAATATATTTGCATCACTACTTTATATAACTGCTGCTTGGAGTAGCGCTAAAAGTGGTTCATCTTTTAGAGAGATATTTAATTTATTATAAAAACCAAAAACAAATAAAATAGTAAACTCTGTATTTATTATTCATTAAGATTTACAATAAGGCATTTATATATATGGATTTGAAATGAATAAACTAATGGATCATTTGAACAACTCACTTGTCTGCATCAAACCTTTCTTGAGAATGAAGGAACGGTATAAGTCTATGTTTGACAAGTGAAATCATTTGGTGATGGAAAATCCAAACTTGTTTGAATATTAAATCTTAATTTGATATTAACTAAAGTTTGAAGAATGAAGTTGTGGAATTGAATCAGTTTATTTGATTTACCACATGTTCCTTCATCATTTAATCACGTTCAAACTTTTCGCCTACTCTTTATCACATGTTATTTTACAACTCATGTTATTTGAAAAAAAAATTGTTATATAAATAATAAACTTTATTTGTTTTTTTAATTATTCTATTAAAACAAAAAAAACAAAAAAATGTGATATCAAAACAATAAACTTGGAATGATTACCAAATTACCATCATTTAAACCGATTAACATATACTTTTCATGAGCAACCAATTCAATTGTTTTAATGGAAGCAGGACTATCAAATGCATGAACAATATTTAAATCTGGGAGTGAACGAACTTTAACACCACGAGTACCACCAGTAATTAAATATTGAGTTGAAGAACCAACACCAAGTACACCACCTTTTTTAACGGATTCACCAGTTAATTTGAGATCATATATCTTTTCATCAGATTGTTCAATTTTCAATAGTTTACCATTGAATGAATGAACATACAAGTAACCCAATGAACAATAACTAATTACACTTTGACCAACCGTTGAAATTTTTACAATTTCAACGGCACCATTATGAATCATTGAACGTTGGAAATGACCTTTGGTAAGACTATGTAGTATACATTTTCTATCGGATGAACCTGAAGCAATCAAATCCCACTCTTCATTTATATCTAAACATTGAACTGCTTCATCATGACTACATAAACGATATGATGGTTTAGCTTTTGCATCACGAATTAATCTATCAACATCATCCCATACCAATATTGTTGTATCAGCAGAAGCAGTTGCCAAAGTTTTACCACTTGATCCCATTGATATACATGTAACCATATCATGATGAAAATCACGATACAATCTATGAACACGACCATTTTGAATGTTTGAACATTTGAAAACACTATCCCATGTAGCACATGAAAACATCCATTTGCCATCTGGCGTAATTGTAAAACAATTTGAAATACATGTTACACTATCACTCATAAACAATGTATCAATTTGTTTCTCTTTATAAGTTGACAATGTTTTATCGATATCAAATGTGAATGGTAAATTACCACTTGGTGAAGGTACAAATTGATTAACTGCCAATACACCATCTCTGTAAACCAATACTACAATATCACTATCTTGACAACTACCAATATGAATCAATGGTAAACTTGATTTTGTTTTCAAAACTTTAAAAGGATATTGTAATGATGGACCTTGTGGTGATAATAATGATGATGGTGATGTACTATTTTCACTTGATGAACTAGTACTACTTCCGCTACCACTATTGTGACTTGTATTAAATAAATTTGAAGTTATACGAGCAAATAAATCTTTTGGCGGTTTTGAAATTTCTTGTAGAGTTTTACGTTGTGGATGAGATTTTGAAAAAAGCTGTGGTGGAGTTTGACCAAATTCTTTAATTTGTGATGCAATGGATTGACGTTCTTCAGGATCATCACGTTGTAACGCAGCATTATTTTCATAAGTTAAATGAAAGAATACATTATTTGCATCGTGTGAAGGTTGACCAATTTGTTTGAAACCAAAAATCAAATCGATCCAATGATGTAAATTCATAGAAACATATTCAGATTCCAATGCTTCTCTATTACGTTGTACAAATAATTCAGGTGATTCGTGTGCCCATTTTGGTAATAGTAGATCACCATTTTTAGAATTTGTGAAACCAAAATTAAACGATTCACTATTATCCATAAATTCAGGCATATAAAAGAATTCAGGTATTAACTCTTTTACATCTGCTAAATTATTACCAACAACGCCATCCCACATTTTTTCAACACTTTCAAACATACGTTGAGGATGATCAAATACACCACTTTGCAATGATAAATGAAATGAAGTAAATGGTTCTAATCTAACTTGATAATATGCAACAATACCAAAATTACTATAATGTGAACCATAAAGGAATGGTGGCATTGTTGGTGATGGATCCGATAGTAACGATTGGTAACGAGATACCAATGTTTCCAATCTAGTTGAATTTAATGCACCAATTGGTTTAGTTAAATCTCTAAATGAACGTGGATCATTTAAATCTAGGAATTCTGATTTATAATCTGCTACAATTTGTGGAAATATAGGATACTGTGAAATGTCATTATATGTTCTACCTGCAATTGTATTTAAATTCATGAGGTATTCAAAATTTGAAATTTCTCTATTTTTCCATTTCATTGTCAATTTTGATCTCTTTATAATTTTTGATGGATGATCTGACCATTTAACTTTTAATTGTGGTGGATGTAATGATACAATCTTGTTGAAAACTGTAATTGATTCTTGCTCTTTTCCAAATGTAATCATGTATGATTTGTGATTTAAAAACAATTCAATTGAATTCCATCTAAGTAAATATCTAACACGATGAATTTCAACTAAATCTTTTACTTTCCAAATATATGTATTTTTAATTTTAACACTACCATAATCTGGTTGTACATTGTTGTTGTTGCTACTTGATGTATCAATATCTTTATCAAATGATAAATATTGAGTTGAAATTGTAAATGAACCTGGTATAATACCAATTGGCATTACTAATTGGCATTTCCAATTACCAATAAATTTATCTTCAATTATTGCTTCTGAATTATTACTGTTGTTTGTATTAATACTATTATTATTGTTGCTGATGTTATTACTATTGATATCGTTATCATTGTTGTTTAATTGTTTTATTGGTGAAATTGGACTGATCATTGTATTGATACTATTATTTGAAATACTATTATAAATTGGTGATAATTGTTGTTGATTTGTTACAGTTGGTGATGAAATTGGTTGAATTGTACCATCTGAATTAAATAAATCTCTAACATTTTGTCTGGATGGTGATTTTGATTGATCAATAGATATGGAGTGACGTGGTGATTTACTTCTAATGCTACCAATTGTACCTGTAATTGCTGATGATAAACTATTTGAACTTTTATTTTGTGGTATACCAGTTGATGATGTTGTAGTTTGATTACCAACGCCACCATTATCAGATGTCCATAATAAATTTTCTTTTACAAATTCTCTTTCTTTATATGCAGTTGTTTGAGTTGGTAATGGTGGTTCATTTACAACTGTAATTATAATATTACCTAATCCGTCACCACAATCTTGATCGATATAGAATGTTTCAACTTGGTTTGACCATTTTTCGACGATTGTTCTTCTACTTCTTCCAAATTTATTTGTTTTTGATAATCCCTTATAATCTGACCCTTTGTAATTTCTTTTCAATTTTCTTCTCATTCTTAATGGTCCTTCAGTTCTATCTAGCTTCCAATGTACAGTTGTTGTATCTTCTGGTTCTAATAAACTTGGATCAATAACTGGTTCTTGAATTACAATATTTGGTGTTGTTGGTGTAGTTGGTATAATAATTGGTGTAGTAGTAGTTGGAGTAGTTGATTCAACTTCAACCGCTGTTATTGATCTTGGTGATGATGGATTACTTGTAGCTGTAGTAGTGGTTGTAGTTGTTGTAGTTGTAGTGGTTGTATTATTACTATCATCTTTTAATGAAAATGCTAATTGATCAATATTTGTAGATTGAAATAATAATTTATCTTTTGAGGAGGGTGTTGTGATAGGTGACGAAATGAATGAAGAATTCTTTAATATACCAGTACTATTGTTTTTGGTATTTGGTGGGGTAATTGATGAAGAAGATAAAGAAGATTTAAATGGTGGTGATTGAGGTGGTGGTTGATTAATACCCAATTCTTTTAGTTTAGTCATTATTGGAATTGAAGTTAATGATGTTTGATCGGAATTACCATTATCTTTGAACCTAATTTTAATACCATTTAAATTACCAGCTCTAACTCTACGAATATGTACCCAATGTTTATAGATGTATAAATTTGTTTTATCATTATATTTAATTTCTTCCTTTCTCTTTAAAATCTCTTCACAACAATCTATATCCCATAAATATGAAATATGAGATGGTAATTTTGTTTGAGTTGCTTGAAAGTCCAAACGAGATTTAAGTATTAAATTTTCATCTTGTAAATTTGCACTTGCCAACACGTCATCCCACCAAGTATCTTTTGATTGTAATGGTGGTATTATATCTTCTAACATTCTAATTACATCATCATGATTCTCTATGGTTGATTCTTTTAAATACAATGAAAACCATCTTGTTTCACCAATTGAAAATCTTGGTTGAGCAGTTTCTCTTATGATCACAATAATTTGAACTCTTGCTTTCTTTATCTTTTCAATCATTGGTAAATCTCTATAAACAGTTTTACCCTTATTAACATTACACCAAGTACCAGAATTTGTAATTTTAATAATTGAAGAAGATGAAGTTGGTGGAGTAGTTGATGTGGAACTAGTACCCGATGTTGATGATGATGATGATGATGATGGTAATTGATAATACTTTCTTAATATGGTTAACCATTGTTCAATTTTAACAAGATTTCTCCAAAATGTTGGATTAATTTGAATACGTTGATGAATTGTTTCAAACAATGCAATTTGAGTGAGTGAATTTGTTTGTGACCATAATTGAAAATTATTCATAATTAAATGTTGAATTGCCAATGACCATAATGGTTGTTTATTTACACAAAATGAAATTAATCTACCAAGGGATTCAATATCATCAGGTGTCCAATATGGTGATGAAGTTGGTGTTGTTTTCAAAAGGAATGAAATAACTTGAAATCCATTTGTTTCAATAATTTGATCTCTAAATGCACTATGGTGTTGAAGTAATGATAACAGTATTTTAAATAATGAAGATGGGTGACCAGATGCAATCGATGATGGAAATATTGGAGTTGGACCACTTGACGATGGAATTGAAATGAATTCTAAATTTGATAATTGAAATGATTGAGATAATGGTGATGTTGGCGATGATGTACAACTGGATTTAATAATATCTTGACCAAATTCAATATCCATACCATTAATTGGTTGACCCAATTGAGCAAATAATGGATAAATCATTTTTAAACCACCAATGTAAATCAATTGATCCAATGGTGATACAGATTTCAATATTGATACACTACTATCCATGATGGTTGCTGCATTTGGTAATTCACCAGATGAAATTTCAAAACATAATGCTTTATCAGTTGCACGTGGATGATATCTAAATATAACTGGTATATTCCTTTTACCACTTTCCAAATATAATTCGCTATCGTATATACCAGTTGTACCTTCTTTGGGTATCTTTTCAACCAACATTGTTGAATTTTTATCAATTCCATATATCAATTTTGCTTCTTGTGGAGTTAATGCATCTTTAACCATTAATATACTACCAAGTTGACCAAGGAAACCACTATTTAATGAAACTGTATTACCAATGTGACAACGAGTGAATGGTCTATCTGATTTTGGATATAGTAATGGCATCTTTTCTTCAAGTTTTCCATTTACATACAATGATAATTGAGATTTCCTCAACAAGAAATATTCATGTGCAATTGTAACGTGATACCATTTACCAGGTTGAAATTTATAATGAGATCCAATCACTGGTGATTTTGATTTTGTTCTAATTTGAAATATCAATGATTGTTGTTGAAAAGTGATTTCGAAACCAACATTTTCATCTGTAAAAAAACTAAATAATCCTGGTCTATACTTTAAATTTGTAAAATCATCTGTATTCACCCAAAAACATATACTATAACCACCATCAAATGGTTCTCTATCTGGTACCATCAAACCACTACTACTATTACTAAAATTAAAATAAATATCTGGTCCTTGTCTTTTCCTAAATAAAAATTGTAATATTTCAATTAAAACATTCCAATAATATGGCTATAGTAATAAAGATATATAATTAGTATATTTGTATATCAGTGTACTGTATAATTATCTATATGTTACATACTCTTTCATCATTATTTAAACTTTCTAATAATTTGAAGAAATATTTTAATTCTTTAGTTGTAATATTGAATGAACAAATGATTTGTAATGTTATTGATAATTCAGAGATTACATCTGAATCATGTTTCGAACGTGATATTAAATAATTTAATAATTTATATACCCATTTTTCATTGTGACAATAATTTTGAATTAAAACGTTTGAAAATAATAATCCATTTAATTTCTTTAATAATAGTAAATGTAATACTCTATTACCTGTACTTTCTGTAAATGATAATATTGGTGAATCCAATATCAAATTGAAAAACATATAAAAATAATCAAATTTAACTTTTTTAATTGAATGTATATCTTGATATGCTAATGTTGTTAACTGTATAAATTCATCTTTCATTAGAATATAATTTATATATGCGTGTATATAAACATATAATAATTTCAAATTACATACTCTATCGAATAAACCAATTAAATCTGATAAATCTGGTTGATTCTTATCTTTAATCTTTGAAAATAATTCATTTACATATTGTTCTTCTAATTTATATTGTGATGGTACAGCAACATTAGTTGGTGAAGAATATGATGATGTTGATGTTGGACTATTATTATTTTTCCTTTGTAATTGTTGGTGATCAAATGATGAAACTAGTTCAATATTTGACATTTTATTATTATTATTATAATTATATATATATATACACTATATTTGTTATTGTCGAAGAGTAATTATTATTTATGTTTTAAATTATCATATCTTTCTTTGTTGTTGTTATTAATATTACCTCTTTGTTTTTTAAAAAAAAAAAAAAAAAAATTTAAATTAAAAATGAAAAAAAATGAAAAAAAAAATTCTGGGCAAAATAACGAAGGTTACATATTAAAATAACGTGATACTGCGAAAGTATCTCGTTATTTATTTTAGTGTATTATTGTATATTATTAATATTTATTCCTATTTGAAATCAGGTGTTGAACAACGAAGGTATTTCGTTATTTATTTTAGTGTTATATATATATTATTAATATCTCTATTTGAAATCAGGTGTTGAACTTCCCAAATACACCTTAATTTCTGTTGGAGTAGATTTAATAATTCTTGCATTTATAGTTGAACAATTGAGTCTTTTGTGTGCCTCGTATCGATGGCATCCACCAAATGAAAAATAATAATTATTCTTAGGATCAGCCCCGATAATCCAACATACTAAAAGTGAAATAAACCTTTATGTCAGTAAATTGAAACAATATCTGTTGTAAATTTGTTTTTTTCTATTAACAAACACATTACCATCGATTGGAGGTATATCTACTTCTCCACTTTTAATTGTTTCCATTAATGATAAAACTTTGCTTTCATCTAATTCACTTTGTAAAGGTCTATGAATGACTGACATTGGCATATTTGTAACTGATGTTAATTGTGTATATTTACTCATTTTTTATATATATATAATGTATTGTATATTGTATGTGGTTCGCGCAAAGGTTGTGTGTATTTGAAAAATTTAAATTTTTATTGTTTAAAAAATTAACTTTTATTATTATTATTATTATTATTATTTTTATTAACAGATATTTATGTTTATTAACAGGTAGAGAATATTTATATATGTGAGAAATAATGAATATGGAAATTTACAATGAATATATATACAAACTATAATATTATATGAGTATTTACAAAATAATGAGAGAATAATGAAATGAACAAAAAAAAAATAAAATAAATTCTATTTAAATTAAATTAAATTAAAAGAATTAAATAACTGATTAGAAAAGAAAAAATAAAAAAAAAAATAAAAAAAATAAAATTTCGTTCGAATCATTATATCATCATACCAAGCCAAAAATTTTAATAATGTGGAATTGGGTGAAATTTTAGAACCGTTGGATTACCATATCAAAATTGTATGCTATTTTTAACCTACCGAAGAGAATGGACTGGAATTTATAATATCATGATGATTTTATAATCTTAAGAATATCTTCAAGTTATAAACAAATATTGTTTGTGTGTGTATATAATATAATGTTTAACTTCTTTCAAAAAAATTAAAAAAAATTAAAATTTTTTTTTCGTTTTAATTTTAATTTTAACGAAAAAATTTATATTTTTTCTTGAAGTTATAAATTCATTTAAAATAATTAAATAATGAATAATCAAGTAGAAGGTCAAAGACCTGCTGCAGCAGCACCACAACAAGGTGGTTTATTGACATTACTTTCAACATTATTTAGATTTTTAGCAATTTATTATGTTGCAAGTTTTGCATTTTCAAAGCTTTTCCCAAGCACTGGTGGAGGTATTGATATTTCACATTTAAATGGAACAAATACAACTACACATACATTACCAACAAGATCAAATACAGTTAGATTAACAAATGAATGGCCTGAAGGTATTTCATATGATTTAAAAGTTTATTTTTCACCTTCAAATGAAACCATTGGTAACTGGTTAGTATGGGAACAAAATAAATTAACATATGATTGGGACGAAAAAAACACTATAAAAACTACAAATTTTACCTTTAATCCATCATTGGATTTACAAAATAATGGTACATTATACGCTCATATCATTGCAACTAAACGTGCATACTTAAATCAACAAAAATCACAACTACATGCAGTTCATCGTATGTATATGGACATACATATCATTCACACTCATTACACAATACATATATGTATACTAACAAAATATAAATATTAAACAGAATTAAATATTTATTTACCAAAACCTAAACCAAAGGGAAAACATTTATTAGATGAAAAAGTAAAAGATGAACCTGAAGTAATATTTGATCCAACTGAATTAATTTCGTATTGGAAACCAACATTATCATTACATATGATTGTTGATCATACCGTTTATCCACCTGATACAATTCCAAAAGAAATAGTTAATCGTATGTAATTGTTAATGATGAATATGTAATATTTTTATTATACGTATTAACATTGACCATTTAACTGGATACCTGCAGATTTTAATATTACAAATGGAATTTATACACCAATTATATATTTTAATGAATTTTGGTTATATAGAGAACATTTGTTCCCAATTAATGAAACTGTAAAGGAATTAAATATTGAAATTAGTTATTCACCAATGGGTTTATTTAAATGGCAATTCCAACTTCAAATGCAAAAATCATTGGATATGCAAGAAAGTTTAGGTGGTTCAGTTTCAGGATCAAATATGGGTGACGAATTTAAAAGAATGTTAACTGATAATGACCCATGGATATTAGTATTAACTTTAGTTGTTTCAATTTTACATACTGTATTTGAATTTTTAGCTTTTAAAAATGGTATGTAAAATAATAATAGCAATTTAATTAATGTGAATACACACATACACAAATATTAATACCATTATTCGTTATTAGATATTCAATTTTGGAAAAATAATAAATCAATGGAAGGATTATCAGTTAAAACAATTACATTAAATGTTGTTTGCATGGGTATTATATTTTTATATCTATTGGATAACGAAACTAGTTATATGATTTTAGCAAGTAGTGGATTTGGATTTTTAGTCGAATTTTGGAAATTGGGAAAAGCAATGACAATTAAAGTGACTTGGATGGAAGGATTCCCAATGATACCAAAGAAAATCCAATTTATAGACAAAGATGAATATGTATCAAAAACTAAACAATATGATGATATGGCAATGAAATATTTATCATGGGCATTATTTCCATTGGTTATAGGTACATCAATTTACTCATTATATTATCACGAACATAAATCATGGTATTCATGGGTAGTTTCAAGTTTAGTACGTACAGTTTACACATTTGAATTCATTATGATGACACCACAATTATTTATAAATTATAAATTGAAATCAGTTTCACATTTACCATGGAGAGTATTCATGTATCGTGCATTAAATACATTTATTGATGATTTATTCGCATTTATCATTAAAATGCCATTACTTCATCGTCTTAGTTGTCTTCGTGATGATATCATTTTCTTTGTTTATCTCTATCAACGTTGGATTTATCCAGTTGACAAAAAAAGATCACATTATGGTTCTGAAGAAGATGATGTACCAACAACAACAGTCAACGAAAAAACAACTACACCAACAATTGAACAATCAAATAAAAAAGATGATGGTGATAATGATAATCAATTAGAACAACAATCATCTGATTCAACTTCTTCTTCTTCTTCCACAACAGAAAAAGTAACAAAAAGAAAAACTAAAAAAGTTTAAATAAATTATTATTAATTTTAATTGATGAGGGATTCATTTTTAATTGACCAATATGCAAACATATCAAAAAAGTATAAATAAATTATTATTATTATTAACTTTAATTGATGAGGGATTGATATTTTAACCATTTTAATGTAACTTTAATTTATGTTAATGACCCACTGGAGGATAAGATTCAAAATTTATGAATTTATCAAATTCATTTTAATTAACTTATGGGATCGTTGCAACTTATTTTATTATTTTTTAAATGATTTCATGACTACTACTATCACCATAACCAACTGTAAATTTTACAAGACCATAATTACCATAATTTATTGATTTAACACCTAATAAAATTTTATACATTCAACTCAACAATTTCTATAAATGAAATTATAAAACAATAATCATTAGGTATGTAATTGAAATTTTGAATTAAAACCATTAAACCAATTAAACAATTTGATTCAATTAATAAACCAGCAATATAATGTAATTTATCATTAATTTCGAATCCTTGTTCAAAAGGTACTTGATCTTTATAATTTTTAAAAAGATATTGATAAAATTCACTATCTTTTATCTTTT
>JACAFY010013721.1:0-58214 GCA_015252635.1 Dictyostelium capitatum | reverse complement strand
AATAATAATAATAACAGTACAATTAATAACAAAAATAGTTCATCGAAATTATTTATTGGATATACAAGTATATTAATTTTACAAATTATTCAATTTAAAATTTAAAATAAATAAATTATATTTGTTAATTTAATTTGTCGTAGAGTAGATATTATCTTTTTCTTTTTTCCAAGATATCCTTTTTTAAGATTTAAGAGATTGGAATGGAATAATTTTTTTTTTATTATATTGGAAAATAGACTGGATGGTAGATGTCTAGCTAATTCCCATAAAATACTATTTGAAATTGGTGATGATGATGAACCAGTAAGAGTAGTTAAATATGGTTTAATTGTTTCTAATGCATCTTCAAATTTACTTTGATATTTTTTTCATCTATTTTAATGATAATAACATTTAATAATAATAATAATATAAAAATAACATTCTAAATAAACATCAACATCAACATTACGTATATTATATATATATATGAAAATACAATTTTTAATATTTTATTTTATAATTGTATTGTTTTTTTTTGTATTTGTATATATAATTGTTAAATTGTTTTATAAATGATTTAATTAATTGTATTATTATTATTAAAAGAATTTAATTGATGTCGTTGAAGTTCTTTCTCTTTTAAGTATATCATGATTTGGGAAAGTTTTAATTGTTTTTTGAAGTTGAGGATAATCAACTACAGTTTTATAATCTAATGCTCTCCATAATATATCTTTACCAGTGTGAAATTGTCTTAATCTCATTCTCCATTCTATAATTTCTTGTTTTCTTTGATTTTTATCTTTATTTTTTGAAGATGGATAGCTACCAATAATATAATGTATAATGCTTTCTAAACCTAAAGTTGAATCCTCTTCAGTTTCCTGTAATGTATATTTTAAGCAATTAGTATATAAACAAAAAAAAAGATTTGTATATAGTAAACTATTTAAAATAACATACCCATGCTAAATATAAAGAATAAAAAAACAATTCATTTGAAATTGAAGAATCATTTGGAAATGCTTTTCTTAAATAAATAAATGCCAATGTCATAACGTATCTATCGATTTCTGGACTTCTCTTGAAAAATTCTCTATGATAATCTACCAACTTTAAAAATTCATTCAATTTAGGATCAACATCTTTCTTTTTATTGAAATCCAATACTCTTTTAAACATTCTTTTCAATGTATGTGATTTTGATTCAACTATATATGGTTTTGATGAAGTTGACCCATTTACAATTGAAATTGGAGAATCTGATTGCTTTTCCATATTATTATTACCATAAATTTCAGATGCACCTGCAAATTGACTCTTTGAATTGAAATTTTTATTGTTTTGTAATACTATTGTTTGATGACTATTATCAACTATACTATTTATATTTTCAGATGTAATTGTTGAATTATGTAATTGTAATTGTGTTGATTGGCTATTATCAACTATATTATTTATATTATTTGTATTATTTATATTATTATTAAGACACTTTATATCTCCAAACTTCTGATCTGAAGTTTCAATTGTTGATTTCTTTTTTTTAATTGAAAGAAACATTTTTGTCATTTTGTTTGATTAATTTAACAAATGAGCAAAAATAATAACAGAGATAATGGTTGATTAAATATTAAATTTAATCTGTCTTGTTTTTGTTGAAATTTGCGTGTTTATGCGAATATGATGTTTAGTGATTAATAAATAATGAACAAACCAATAAAAAAGTGTATTATTATTTTATGTGATTATGTGAGTTTGATTTTAAAAAAAAAATATATAACGATTATTAATGTAATAAAAATATTAAAAAGAAATTATTATACTTTGTAGTGTGTTTTTATACTAAAATTAAAAATAAATAAAATTATTACTATTATTATTATTCTATATATTTAAAATGATATAAAAAATAATTCATTAATATTGTGTATTCTATCTTTTTTTGTTTGTTTTATTTTTTAAAATATTATTATGTTGCTATTATTTTAAAAATAATAATATAATAACAACTATATTATTATTTTACATGTGTTGTGTATGTGTTTAATAAATTAAAAAGAAATATACTTTACCTATCGGAAAAAAAATATCGATGCTTTAAAAAATAATATTATTGTTATATGTTGTTTAAATGGTGGTATGAAAAGAAATAAATGTTAATATTATTTTTTTATAGATTGTATGTAAAGAATGTGTTTTTATTAATGTGTATTGGTAATAATAAATAAATAAATAATAAAAAGAAAATGAATGTATAATATTATTGTTTTTAAAATTGAATCTTATTTATTGTTTTTTAAAAGTGATAAAATAACAATGACAAAATATAATAAAAATAATTTTTTAAAACATAAAAAAAATTATACTAATAAAAATGAAATAAAACCATGGTTTGTTTGTTTATGTGTTAACAGATTAAAATAAAATCCATTTCAATATAATCTCTTTTTAATCCATGTGTATTATGAGTGTATATGAGTGAGCGAGTGTGGTTGAGTGTGTTTTTGTGGGAAAAAAAACATATACATATAAAATAAATTATAGATAACAATATGTTACATATAAAAACCAAACACCAAACACAAATTTAATTAATTAATTTAACACATAAGCACATATTAATGGTATTATAATTGGATAATATTAATTAATATACGATATCAGACGATTGTTTTTAACCATAATGTTTTTTCGTTGTTATATATATATGTATGATTAAACACATTAATCATTATAAAGACACACCATTCAAATTCCAGTCCATCATATTTTCGTCATTATCAATGATTTGATATTATTACTGGTAGTTTATAATAATAATAAATATAATTTTATTGGTGATGATGATTGATTATTATTTAAACAAGAAATATATATAAATAAACATAGATTGGGTAAAAATACAACAATAATTGATAGGTACAAATAAATGTACACATGCACATATACAAATAACACAACATAAAAATTATATGATATACAAATAAATAATAATAAAAATATTATTACTTACCACTAAAAATAAAATTAATTTTTTTATATGCCTTTTTTTTTTTCTTTTAATGATTATAAACGCTAATGATGATTATAGTGATTTATAAGACTATTGTTATTATTATAATTGAAAGAATGTATAAACATTTAAAAACTGATACTATATGTTATTATTAGAGCTATAAATAAATAAATAAAATAAATAAATAAATAAATAATTAATGTGATTGTGTATGTATGTGAATTTTTTTGTTGTATGTGATATTACTAAATGATAGAAATATAATTTTATTTTTTAAATAAAACACAATATTATTAAAAAAAGTATTAAAAAAAAAAGATAATCTCTTTTTATTTTTTTTTTTTTTTTAATAAATTATTTTACGTAATTAAAATTTATTAAAGATAATGAATAGAATATCAAAATGTATAATAAATAATAATAGTCTTAGATCATTAATAAATAGTAGTACAATAATAAAAACAAATTTTAAACAAATTAATAAAATAAATTATTTTACAACTACTACAACAAAGACGGCAACAACAACAACAAATAATATAAATACAAATACAAATGATAAATTTAAAAAATTTGAAAAATTTGAAAGAATAAATTTTAATGAAATAAGAGAGAATTTTAGTAAAGAAGAAGGATTACAATTTTATAAGTCAAAGGTAACATCAGGTTCAGGAGCAAGATTTTATTTTGAATTTATAAGAAAGTTTAAATATCAAAATCAAAGTGATAATGCAATAGTGGTTTACAATGATTACAAGAGAGCATACCCAGACAATAGAGATAATTATATAGCAACATTGGTAATGTCATTATATTCAAGTATTGGTAAAATGGATGAATGTTTAGAAGTTTACAACAATGAAATATTAAGTGAAAATGTATTTGCATATACAGTTTTGATTTGTGGATATTTGGATTGTTCAGATTTTGAAAATGCAATGGTTTGGTTAGATCGTTGTTTAAATGAACCATCTGTACAAGATCAATTGGATATAGTTACATTTACATCATTAATTTCAAAGTTATCTCAAGCTGGTCAATATTCAATAGTTGATATGGTATTGGCACAAATTGATGATAAAAATATAAAATTGGATCATGTATTTTACACTGGATTAATTAAAAGTTGTTCATCATTTAAAGGTACTGGTCATGAAGAACGTTTACTTGGTTACTTTAATAGATTACTTAAAGATAAAAATGTAGTAATAGATTCAAAATTATTTACAGCGGTAATTGATTCATTGTATGCAAAGAATATGAATCAACAGGTTATTGAATTTTATGGAACATATAAAAACGATGAAAATGTAATGAAAGGTGCACACAATTTTTTCATATCAATTGCATATGCATGGAAATCAATTAAACCAACAGACATAAATGAAATACATCAACTTTGGAATAGAGTAACTAGACCATTGGCATCTCATTATCTTGGTTACTTTTCACTTTTGAATACATTGGTTGAAAAGGAATGGGCAACTGTTGAACAATGTAATCTTCCAACAATTTTAGAGAATGAAATCAACAGGTTAGGTTCACCAACATTATTTCAAACAAACATTTCAATTGTAAATCAAATCATTCGTTGGCATTTACATCGTGATGATATATCGACTGCATGGTCAATATTTCAATTTTCAGTATCCAATTCAATCGCAGATTCAACTTCATTCTATCATATCCTTAGTTATTTTACATCACGTTCAACAGATATCATCGTTTATAATAATATAAAAGAAATCCTTACATCAAGTTACTATTTAAATCTTACAAAATCATATTCATCAACCTATAAAAAAGATATTTGGGTACAAGTATTTTATGATCTTGTTAATGATCCAATTAAAAGACCTCAACTAGAAAAAACAATTGAAATTATTAAAAAGTTCACTCATGAAGATTTAAATGATTATTCAAAAGTTTTATCATCAGTTTATGGAGGTGGTGGTGGTAATAGTAATTCAGACTCATCTACAAATTTGTAATTTAATCTTTCAAAAAAAAAAATAAAATTACTAAATTAATTAAAATAAACAAATCTATAACTTTCATTTATATTATTATAAAAACTTAAAAAAATACTAAAAAAAAACCAACCTACATACATCATTGATATCATATTCACTTTCATTTTTTTTTATTCATTAAGTAATATATTATTACTTTCATTTAATTATTTGATTATCTCTTTTTTAAAAAGATGGAATTTTTTTATAAAATTTTTAACAGTTTTGGCAAAAATATCGTTTTTTTGCTTTTAATTTTATTTTTTTCAACGGTTGTTTTTTTAAAATTAAACAAATCCAATAACAACAGAATGAATAATAAAAATAGTAAAATAAACAATAATGACAAAGATAATAAAAAAAAAGTTAAACCAAAACAACAACAACAACAACCAACAACAACATCACCACCAAAAAGAAATTCATATTTTTATTGTATACAGTTAAAAAGTACAACCAATGCAAATAAAATTGAAACTATATATCCACAACAATGTGATTGTAAATGTGACTGTGCATTTCCATATTCGCAAACAAGAAAACAACAAAATGCATCAACATACACAACTACAACTACAACATCATCTATACCATCAACAACAACAACAACAACAACAAATAATTACCCACTAGAAGGTAGTGAAAATCAATGTACTTGTAATTGTAATTGTCAAATTAATAATAATCAAGATATAGTTTTAAAAAACAATAATAATAAATCTGATTCAATTTTTAAATATTTCAAATTTTCAAGTTGTTTATGTTTATGTATTGGTAGAGAATTTTCATTAAGAATATCAAAACAACAATTAAATAATGATAATAATAAATTATGGATTCAAAATTATAATATCAATAATATAGATAATGATAATGATGACACCACCACATCCACATCCACATCCACATCAACTACAGATAAAATATATTTATCAGAATCAAATGGAAACAGTTTAACATTTACAGATTACAAAATTGAATTGTTTTTAGGAGTTGAAAAAAATGGTGCACAACAAACTCACCATTATCATTTATGTATTAATGAATTACCATTATCTTCATTTATAAATTATCAATTTTATAAAAATAAAATACAATCAAGACCAGATGGTGATTATATTGATGATATTCATAAATTCGTATGTATACTACTACTACTACCACTATGTACAAATCTACCCCTTAATATATACTAATATACAACAACAACAACAACAACTATTAGTGGAGAAATGATATTAAAAAATTAGAATATCATCATGGTTATGTTCAATGGTTATTTCCACTTTACGCAAATAATGGTATGAATTATCAAGCGAGTAAATTAGAAAGAATTGAAGCAAAATTATTTAGAAATGATATTGATATTGCAAAAAGAATAGTTGAATCATATGAAATGATGTTAAATTTTTATGGAATTGTATTAATTGATAAATCAACAGGTGAATTAGATCGTCATCCAGATATACAATTTTCAAATCGTCAATTTAAAAACCTTTCAAATAATTCACATAATAATCTTAGAATTAGTAGAATAATTACATTTCTTTCACATACTGGTTTCAAACGTTATAAAGAACATTTAGTTAATTTCTTACGTACTCAAATTGAATTAAATAATTTATCAATTTCAAAATATAGTTTAAATAATTATTGGTTACCTTTAATTGATTATAGTCCACAAAATTTAAAATCATATTTTGAAACAACATTTGAAAATGAATCGGATTTAGCTGAAGATTCAATTTATTTTCATTATTTAAATTTCAACAATAACAACAATAATAATGCAAATAATCATCAAAAACAACAACAACAACATCAACAACAAGATTCAGATGAAGAAATGAATACAGATTCTGATAAAACTGAAGAAGATGATAATGATGAATATGGTGGTATTAATAATAGTTGGGGTATTCACCAAAAATCTTATTTTTATAATTAATAATAAATAAAAAAGGTTATTTTTTAATTCAATAGTACTATTGTATATTTTTTAATTACTTTATAATTATTATGATGTAAATTTAATCATTCATTTTTTGTTTTGATATTAATAACTTAATGTTTAGTTTAATTTTTTTACAGTTTGAATTAAATATAATTGTTAAATTTATTTATTACAAAGATAGACAAATAAAAACTATATTCTTTAAATAAAAAATAAAAACAGTAATAAAAAACTGCAAAAAATGTTGGAGGATACAACCCTCCCCATTCAATTTCGGGATGGCTTTCGCATGCGACTCACCATTGACCCCTACTGTTGATTGGTTGACGTTTAGTTGGCTTTTAACCAGTCAATTGACGTTCGCAAGCGACTAACCAAAAACCTAAACAATGCCGACATATTTTAAAAATAGTACGGTAGACTTTTTATCTATTGATTTTTTCAAGTTAAAAAATTGTTATGGGGTGATGGCAAATTTTTTTTTTTTTTTTAATAATAAAATCCTCTTATATTCAAATATTTCAACATTTCAACAGTGTATCTATTGTTAATTATTAAAAAATTACAGCCAATATCAAAAACCTAATTTAAATGACAACAAAAAAAAAAAAAAAAAATTAACTTCCTGGAAGGTAGTACTCTAAATATTTGGTACTGGATGGTGTGATATCACAAAACATTTGGTTACTAGAGATGCCATACTTGATTAAATTGATATAAACGATACACAAAAAAAAACAAATAATAATAATAAAAGGTTCAACCATTAAGTAATGAAAGAAAAAATCAATAAAATAAAAATGTGAATTACATTTAAAATGTTTTAAAATTAATTTCTAAAAAGACCTGCAGAGGTTTATTTTTAAAATTTGACAACGAATCTTCGGGAATTTTTCATTATTTTATTAAAATTATTTTTTTTTTTTTTTTTTTTTACAACAGTAAATAAAAAAATAATATAATACAACAAACTATATAAATGGAACCCTCAGTAAAATTATCATCAGGGTATAATATGCCATTATTAGGATTTGGGTAAATAGTCATATATGAGTGTTGTTGTACAACAGCAATACATTCTATTATTATTTTTTTTTGCAATATATTAATATGAACAAATATATTTAAAAAAAGTACATATAAAGATCCAAAAGGTAGTTCAGTAGATATTGCAATTGATATTGGTATAAGACATATAGATTGTGCAGAAGTATATGGTAATCAAAAAGAGATTGGAGAGATATTAACAAATAAAATTTCAAATGGTATTGATAGAAAAAATTTATTCATTACTTCAAAATTATACAATACATGTCATGAGAAACAATACGTTAGAAAACATTGTGAAAAGACATTATCAGAATTAAATTTAAATTATTTAGATTTATATTTAATTCATTTGCCAATAAGTTTTAAATATAATATATCAGATGATGGTATAATATCAGATCCATTAGATGAAAATGGTAATGTTATTCAAATTTCAGTACCATTATATGAAACATGGTTAGAAATGGAAAAATTAGTTAATGAAGGTTTAGTTAAATCAATTGGTGTTTCAAATTTTAATGTTCAATTATTAAATGATTTATTATCGTTTGCAAAAATTAAACCATCTGTTAATCAAGTTGAATTTAATCCAAGACTAGTTCAAAATAATTTAAAAAGTTATTGTGATATTAAAAACATTCATTTATCAGCATATAGTCCATATGGTCAAGGTGCATTAATTAATGATCCTGATATTAATGTAATTGCATTAAAATATAATAAATCAATTCAAAATGTAATTTGCAAATATTTAATTCAAAAAGGATTATCAGTACTTACAAAATCATCAAAGAAACAACATACAATTGATAATTTTAATATACATGATTTTCAATTATCAATTGATGATATAAATTATTTAGATTCATTAAATAAAGGAACACGTATATATGATCCACAAACTTGGTGGGGTATACCATTATTTGATTGAATAAATCACACATTCACACAAAAACAACAACATGTAAATAAACAACATTATTTATATATATATATATATATATACTTTATTTTAATTTGATATATCAATTGGGCATTTATTATTATTGTTATTATTGTTATTATTATCGTTATCTGTTTCTACCATTGGTGCATTTAAAGATTGAGGTAAAAAGAATGTTGCAACTACAATTGGTATAATTGTTAATAAACTCATTAAAAGGAATACGAAATAATGATTTAATGGGAACGGTTTGTTATTTGTTAAACTCCATGATAATAATGTACCTGCAAATGGTGGTGCAATTGCACGTGTTAAAGCTACTAAACTTTGACCTAATCCATTTGCACTTCCTCTAATTGATACTTTTGCAGAATTATTAATTAATGCATTAACTGGTGTAAATATAAATTGTGCAGATATATTTCTAAATAATGAAACAATTATAACTAAAAACCAAAATAAACATTTTGAAGTAACACTACTTGTATCTTGATCTAATGGTGTAATATAATTTAATGATGGTACTAATATAAATGTAATTAATCCAATTGAACAGCCAATTGTAAATGTTTTAATTATACCAAATCTCCTAGATACAGGTTTAATTAAAAATATTTGAATAAATATAATACCAATACCACTAATTGCACCACAAATACCAATTTTTGCAGTTGTTAAACCTAAACCACCATCTGAACTTTTATTATATGCCCAAATTGGAAATGTTTCATCAAACATTGTATTTATTAATCCAACACATCCATATAATACACAAATTCCAATTATTAATTTATTTCTAAATATTCCATTATTTGTATTACCATTACCACTTGTTTTCGGTACTTTTAATTTTTGATATTTATCATTTTTATTATTATTTTCATTAATTGTACCAATATTTGAAATATAAACATCTTGTAATTCAATTTGTTTAATATTTAAATTACTTTGATGATCATCTTCGTTATTTTCGCCACAACTACTACTACCATCTTCATCTATATCAATATTATTTAATAAATTACTTTCTGATTCATCAACTAACATTTTTGAACTGTTTTCAAATGATTCACCAATTAAAATTGCATTGTTTTTTAAAAGTTCATCATTATCTTGTGGAATACTATTAATTGAAAATGATAATGATTTATCGTTTGGTTGAGGTGATATTAAATAATAATTATCATCTTTAATATCTTGATTATTATTTTGAATGTTTGTTGAAGATGATGACTTTTTAAATACTGATAAATTAATTGAATTTGATTTACTACTACCACCACTACCCATTGGTAATGTTTCATTCATGAAAAAGTAAACAAATAAACAACCTGTTAAAGTAAGTGCAGCAATTACTAAATTTGTTAAAAGGAATGGAAAATGTTTAAAAAATGAAGATGATCCAAAAATTGATGGAATTGAATCAACTGGATTAGTTAAAACACCACCTATACTTGAACCAATAATTGATCCAAGACCAAATGTTAAACCAATTAAACCAAATGCTTCAACTTGATTTGTTTTATCAGTACATTCACCAATATATGTTTTAATTACACCAACATTACCATTTAATAATCCATTAATTGCTCTTGATCCAATTAAAATTGGTAATGAAAAACTTGTGCCAACACATAATAGTGATATTATCGAACCAATACTACCCATCATTAATATTGGTTTTCTACCATATTTATCAGACATTTTACCCCAAAAGAAACTACTCAAAAATTGAGATAAACTGAAAACTGATGCTATAAATCCTGCATAATATCCAATCTTTTCTTTATCATTTGTAACATTTAAAAATATAATAAATGGTGAAACATATGTAAAAAATGATGTAATTGAAATTGCTTCACATAATAACAATACATATCCACCTGATAATTTTTTCCATGGCATTGGTGTAATCTTTATTTCTTCGTTTGAAATAATTATTTCATTTTTTATTTCAAATGATGTTTCTTCCATTTTTATTATTATTATTACTAATTATTATTACTAATTATTTATTATTATTTATTATTTATTATTGTTATAATAATTGGATTGTACAACATATAGATACTAATAATAATTAAATAAAAATTTTTCAAACTTAAAATAAATTTTTTTTAATGTGTGACACGCACACATATAAGATTGTTATATAAATAAATATAAGAAATAAAAAAATTAATAAAAACTGCTCACCCCAACACACACTAGAATCTTCACACTCACAATACTTAAACATATACGAATTAATACGTACATACATAAAAAATTCAATTAATACATTAACCCACACACACACAGAAAAAATATTTGATACAAAAAATGATATCGATTACATTGTATTCGTGTGTGTTATAAAAATAAATTTTGTATTTTTGTTGATCTATTTTTACAATTTATAATATAATTTATTTATTTGTTTATTCATTTTTAAATACATATAAATCAAAATTGAAATTTGTAATATTGGTAACGCAAATGCACCAGTTTTACCTGACCCTGTTTCTATAGCAGCTAATAAATCACCACCACACCAAATATTGCTTCTGTTTTAATTGGTTTTGGTTATACTAAGTCTAATTCTTTAATTGCGCGAATAATCAATTTATTTGTTTAAATTATCTCTAGGTGTAAAATATTCTGACAATTTTCATTTTTTTTTTTTTTTTTTTTATTTAAAATTTGCAAAATTTTTTTAATTTAATAAAAATTTTATTTTTTTTTTTTTTTTTTTTTTCATTTCAAAATTTTGAAATAAATTACACAAAATAATTGTATATAATTAAAACAATGTCGGCATTTGAAGAATTAGGAATTGATCCATTAATTATCCGTGCAATTGAAGAATTGGATTGGGTATTACCAACACCAATTCAAACAGAAGCAATACCATTAATACTTGGTGGTGGTGATGTATTGGCAGCAGCAGAAACAGGGTCAGGTAAAACTGGTGCATTTGCATTACCAATATTACAAATTACATATGAAACATTAAATAATAAAGCAGAAATACCAATTGTTAAGGATGATCAATTAGAAAAGAGTAGTAGTACTGGTACTGATGGATCACCAACAATTGAATGGGATTTAACAGATAGAGATAAAAATACAGCAGTTGATGGATTAGTTTGTCAAGCACGTTCAGCAGATTGGTGTGGTATTAAAGCAACTAAAGGTATATCATCTGGTAAATATTATTATGAAGCAATTGTTAGAGATGAAGGATTATGTAGAGTTGGTTGGGCATTAAAGAAATCAACTAGAAATATAGGTACAGATAAATTTTCATGGGGTTATGGTGGTACAGGTAAAAAATCAAATGAATCTAAATTCATTGTTTATGGTAAACCATTTGGAAATAATGATACAATTGGTTGTTATATAAATTTTGATGATGAAATAATTGGATTCACTAAAAATGGATTAGACTTTGGTGAAGCATTCAAATTCAATTCAAAAGCCGGTATATTTTATCCTGCATTAGTTTTAAAAAATGCTGAAATGGTATTCAACTTTGGTCAATCACCAATGAAACATGAATTAAAAGGTTATGAACCAATTATAAAAGCAAATTTATTAGTAGATCAAACCGTTGTTGTACAACAACCAGTAGCAGCAGAAGAATCATCAAATAAGAAAGGTGGTGGTGGTGGTAATAAAAAAGGTGGTGGTAATAATAAAAAGAATAATGATATAACAATGAAAGAAGCAGATACCAATACTACATCAAATAAACCACGTAAAACATTATCATTAATTATTGAACCAACTAGAGAATTAGCAGATCAAACATATAGTGCAATTTTAAATTTTTCAAAATATTTAACACAACCAACAATTCAAGTTTCACTTTGTATTGGTGGTGAAAAATCAATGGGCGGTAGAAATAAAATTGAAGGTGATATTATAATTGGTACACCAGGTAGATTAGAATCATTGGTAAAAGATGGATCAATTGATTTAAGTAATATTAAATTTTTTGTATTGGATGAAGCAGATCAATTAATTGATGATAATTTATCAATTGTAAATTTCATTTATAATAAATTACCAATTGGTCAAGGATTACAAGTATTATTTTTCAGTGCAACACTTCATTCAAATAAAGTAATTAAATTTTCAGAACAAATTACAAAGAATCCAACATGGGTAGATTTGAAAGGAAGAGATTTCATTCCAGATTTAATTACACATGCATACATTAAAGCAGATCCAATGAAATTTGAATCACTTTGGAGAAATTCTGAAAATCCACTTCGTATGCGTACTGATGGTGTTCATTCATCAGATGTAACACAATTTGGTAAATTGAAAGAAGCTGAACAAAAATCTGAAGCAATTAAATTATTGAAAGCTCAATTACTTTTGAAAACAATTCAATCATTTAAAATGGATCAAGCAATTATATTTGCACGTACTCGTTTAGATTGTGATAATATTCATTCATTCCTTAAAGAAGCTGGTGGTTCAAATACTGCATTGGAAGGTGAATATTCAAGTACTGTATTACATGGTGGTGATAATGTATCAAGAGCTCGTAAAGATAATTTAGAGAAATTTAAAAATGGTGATGTACGTTTCTTAATTTGTACAGATGTTGCTGCTAGAGGTATTGATGTTCGTGGTCTTCCATTCATGATTAATTATACATTACCAGAATCATTTGAAGATTATATTCATAGAGTAGGAAGAGTTGGTAGAGCCGATAGAATAGGTTTAGCATTATCATTAGTTGGTTTTGATCAAGAAAAAGTTTGGTATCATACATGTCGTGATAAAGGTAAAGGTTGTCATAATATTAAATTAACTGATAATGGTGGTTGTTGTATTTGGTATGATGAACCAACATTATTTCAAACAATTCAAGAAGCACTTGGTCCAATTGAATTGGATGACCAAACTTTTGCTTTACCTGCTGATATGAAACCTTTGAATTTTGGTGGTTCTTCAAAACAAGTAAATGGTATAAATTTAGATTATAAACCACATACTGAAGAATTAAAATCTAGAGTATTACAATTATCTCAATTGGAAGAAACAATTCAAATTGATTATTTAACTTTACCAAATCGTATAAATTTAAAATAGATTAAAAAAATAAATATATTGCGAAGACCGTAATTAAATTTTTTTTTTTTATTTTTTTTATTTTTTTTTTTTTTTCATTTTTCATATTTTTTTAATTTTTTTTTTAATTAATTTTCAAACCACACCCACACACAGATAAAGACATATAAACCACCACACACCACTCACACTCACACAAAAACATCATGGATATATTTATATTATATTGGATATTGGTATTAGTGATTACAGCAGGATTAGTATCATCATCAGTATTTTGTATTGTTGCGTTGACAGATTTAGAAGCAGATTTAGTAAATCCAATTGATTTAACAAGAAGATTAAATCCATTATTTAGTACAGAGATTTCATTTCATTGTGGGTTATGTTTATTATTTTTAGTAAATTTTGAAATTTCATTACTATTATTAAATTCCGTATTATTAGGATTTAATTTATATTGGTATGGTTCAATTAATAGTATTTAAATACCAAAACAATTATATTTGTTACTAATACTAATTTTTGAAAAATACAGGTTATACACAGGTCAAAATAAAATATTTGCAGCAGATATTTTCAAATTATTACCAGTTTATAAAAAGAGATATTCAATCAAAGTTGGATTTTATATAGTCACTTTCTTTTTATACTTGTATTGGTTTATATCATTTTTAGTTAGTCAATATGGTGGTCAATCATTAAAATCTATGAAAATACCATCAATTTAAAAAGGATAAAAAATAAAAATAAACACATTTGTATATTATAATTATAATTATAAAGAGTCTTTTTGTTTTTTAAAATTTTATGTTGAGTTACAATTTATTATTTAATGGATATTACAACTACGTAATACTTCCTTTTGATGTTATTGTGTTGTGAGAATTTTAATATAAATATATGTGTGATACGATGTTATTATGGTGGAAATGAAATTTTACAATTACTATTATTAAGAGGTGATTATTATTGTTATTATTGTTATTATATGTGTGTTTGTTTGTTTGTTTTGAATTAACCAAATAATACTTTACTAAATGATCCCCAACCCCATTGACCAGTTTTTTGTTCTTCTTGAGCACCAAATGAAATAATTGAATTCCAACCCCAACCTTTCTTTGATTGATTACTATTTCCATTGCTATGTGGTTCAGGTAAATAATCAGGAGTTGATTCAACTTCTTCTACACCATCAACAATAAGTGATGCAGATAAACCTACATTATTACGAATTACCAATTTAATTTCATCAGATGAAAGAGCTGTACGAATGGTTGCTTGGCATTGATTTAAATCAATCATAAATGAAATTACACCTTTTGTTTTCAATAGACAATCTTCCATTTGTTTTTTAGTACTTTCATTGTTCATACCTTTTACGTGAAGTATTAATGTTTTAATTAATGATGGATCAACTGGTTGTGGTTTTGATTGTACTGATGGTGTTGAAGTTGCAGCTGAAGTTGATTTAACTTGAGTTGAATCTTTAATTGGTAATTTTTCACCAACCAACATTGAAAATGAAGTTGCAGTTTTCTTTGATGGAATACTGTATGCAGTTGATGATGGAATACTAGTAGTACTGGTAATGTCAGCTGATGAATTGATTTTTGTAGTTTCATTTAATTCTGTTGCTACTGAACCACCTTTAATATTTAATAATATCTTTTCTATTACTATTTTGAATTTATCGTTTTGTTGTTGATATTTCTTTAATGTTGATTCTAATCCTGGTTCTTTTAACATTGTTTGTTTATTATTTGTATTTTGTGATAACATTTCCAATGTTTCCAAACATAATGATACTACATCTTCTTCACTTTCGTTACTTCCTAATAACATTACTAAAACTGCTAAACATCCTTGATCTCTAACAATATGTTCACGATGATCAGGATCTTTTGATAATCCATGTAATGATTGAACAATTGAAAATGCGCTCATCTCTTTGTATTTATATTATTTATTAATTTATTATTAATATTACTATTTAAAATAAAATATATATAATGTAATGTGTGTGACTTTTTTTTTAAATAGTTTATGTTTTTTGAGTGAGAGCTCTATAAAAAATAATAAAAATAATTTTTAAAATTTTAAAAAAAAAAAAAAATTAAAAAAAATAAATCAAAAAAGCGCCAATTCGCAGACATATTGTTGTTTGATTTTTTAAAAATTGTTGTTAATTAAATTTGTTGTATTAGTATTGAATTATTATAATAAAATTCAATAAATAATCATTCTTCATTTTATACCATCATTTGTTTTAGTAATATCAACACATTCTTTTTTCGTGTTAAACTGTTTATTTGTTGAAAATTATTAAAAAGGTTATGTTATTTTTTTGGTTATGTTGATATTGTGTATCACAAATTTTCTATTATAACAAATGTGTTTAAATGGCATAAAATAACAATTTCTTATACACACATTAATATCACACATATTTATGGTTGGTTACTAATTTTAAATGTTTGTGTCAGCTCATTTAAATTTATATAAACATTTTTTTTTATTTTAATATTTATTGAAATATACAAATAATAATACAAATACAAATACATTCAAATAATAAAAACAAATAATTTTAAAAATGACTCTCTTTAGTATGTGTAGATCAAATAATAATTTATTATTTATTTTATTCAAATATTAATTAACTGTACTTCTTTTTATATGTCATGCAGAATCAATTTCATCTATTTCAAATGGTTCAATTAATTCAAGTGGTAATAAAATAATGTCAGTTTCATCATTTGGTAGTAATGCAGTTGGTAAAAATGATGTTGCATGTGGCGGTTTCGGTGATTTTGGTGGATTAGGTGGTGGTTTTGATGGTGGTTTCGGTGGCTGTGGTGGTAGAAATGTAAATGTTATCAATGTTGATATCGATATTGGTTGTAGACGTCGTCATTGTTGTTAAATTACAATTCAATTATCAATTTTAATTATCTAATTTTTAATAAATTGATCAAATAAAATTATAATAATAAACCATTTAAAAGATTATAATATTGTGGACTTGTAATAATCATATATATTTATTAATAAACTGTTTTAATTTATTTATTTGTTTAAAATTTAGGATATTAATGTGAATATTAAAATTTTGAGTAGTTACAATTGAATTATCATCTAAAGTAACTAATAAAAGTTCAGGTTGGTAAGTATTAAATCTATAACCTATTGCATTTAAAATTGATGATTTTGATGAATGTTGAACCATTACTTTACTCCCATTCATTTGTTAAAGTGAGAATAGCATTATATTAGGTTGATAGCTATTTGTAAATGCAAATAAAAGAGAATTATAATAAATATGTGTAAAAAGAATGAAATAACATTTAATATTATTACACAAATTAGTAATTAAATGTGTGATTACTAAATTTATATATTTGTGTCAACTCATTATAATTTATTTAAATTATAAACATTTTTTTTATTTTTAATATTCTTATTTCAATAAACAAATAATATTACAAATACATACAGATAATATATAAACAAATAATTTAAAAAATGACTCTCTTTAGTATGTGTACATCAAGTAATAATTTATTATTTATTATATTCAAATATTAATAAAAATTAATTAGCACATGCAGAATCAATTTCATCTATTTCAAATGGTTCAATTAATTCAAGTGGTAATAAAATAATGTCAGTTTCATCATTTGGTAGTAATGCAGTTGGTAATAATGATGTTGCATGTGGCGGTTTCGGTGATTTTGGTGGATTAGGTGGTGGTCTTGATGGTGGTTTCGGTGGTGGCTGTGGTGGTAGAAATGTAAATGTTATCAATGTTGATATCGATATTGGTTGTAGACGTCGTCATTGTTGTTAAATTACAATTCAATTATCAATTTTAATTATCTAATTTTTAATAAAATAATCAAATAAAAAAAGAAATAATCTAGTATCAAAAATCTTTTATAAAAACAATGTTGTTAATAATTTTATTTGAAAATCTTTTTGAAAAATATAAATAAAACGAAAACATATGTGTATATGTATAAATAAATCATTTGGCAATATATTTACCTAGATTTAATTGAGAGCATTAGCATTTTTGAAAGATTGCAATAGATTAAAAAAGTATTAATAATCTGCAGATTATTATTATTATTGTTAAAAAAAAAGTCAGAAAACCAAAAAATCATTTAAAAAACCATCCTGGTAGATATTATTTTAGATATTTTTATTATTTTAAAATAATTTTTTTTAGTAAAAATGAATAAAAACTGACACTTAATAAAATTATTATAAAAATATAAAAAACAGTCACACACAAAGAAATGAAAATTACATTAAAATCAATACTATTATTTATCGCATTAATCTGTTTACTTTCATCAGTTACATATGCAGTAAACGATGTTAATCAACAACAAGAAGAAGACATTGTCGGTAAAATGAATACTGATGTATGCGCAGGTAAAAATCAAGCAACCTGTTTAATATTTGAATTTGCACAAATCAAATGGTAATATATTATTATTTATTTTTAATACTACTACACACTCATACATTCCAACTTTTTTTTATTATGATTATTTTACTAATATATCACTTAAAAAATCAATTTTATAATAAAGTTATTGGGATTTACATAAAGGAAAATGTTTACGTATTTACCCATAAAGTAATTACTACTATAGTCAAACTATTTATTAATATTTGTACAAACACATTGTTGTAATATAAATTGATAAAATAAAAATATGTTTACTCTTTCATCCGTTATTTTATTGTTTTTATTTGTTAGTGAATATTATCTATTTAGTTTTATTTAAATTTTTTATCTTTAAAATAAACTTTTGATAATTCATTCGAATTACAATTAAATTCTTTTTTAGTAATTATAATAAATTCAAAAAAGAAATCTGAAAGTAATAATTGACCAAAACAAAGTGATGTGAAAAGTAATTGTTTTAACTCTTTTAAATGATCTGGAATTATTGAATTGGTATCACCTTTTTTAAAATTTAATACCCATGAATGATTTTGTTGAATATTTTCAAATAATTTTAAATTTCCTTTGACACATGATACACCTAATTCTTCAAAAAATTTACAAACACATTTCTTGATATTGATATCATCTACGCCACCATTAATTTTATTTGTGTCAATTGCAATCTTTAATTTATTACAAATGAAATCTAATGATTTAATATCAATTGAAAAGTTATGAAGTATTGTATTAATTGAAATATTTTCATTTAGTTCATTTAATCTACCATAAAATGTATCAATTTTAACACCATTTTGATAATGTTCTGATACACAAGATCCCAAATAATCATTTTTTAAATAATTTTGATGATTTACGAATAACCAATCTTTAAATTTTAGTGAAGTATATGAACTACCACACCCATTAATATTCATACCAATATTACCACCCCTTTTACTAATATCAGGTTCAAGTTGAAATTTCATAAATAGTAATTTCATCATTTATAATTTACCAGTTGTACAAATTTCTGTAATAGTAGTATATATATCATTAAATGTAGTAAATTGATAAATTGATGGACCACTTTCAATTATATGTTGAATCAATTCATTTGGTGAATTAATAATCAAAAAACTACGATGAGACCAAGAATATAATGTAATATTTGAAACCAATGATTCATAATGTTTTAATAGTTGAATGCTTTTAAAATTATAAATATTAACATCTGTAAATAGTAGTTGTTTGAAATTTAAATATAAATAATCAAACATTTCAATTGATTTGATGTATTTAATTCCATCGTAATAACCATTTTTTGTAAAAAAACTAATTCCCAATAATGAAAGCTTCTTAACCAATTCTAAATCATTATAATCAACAAGAAATAATAATAGACGAACTGGTGACATAAAATTAATTTGAATTGTTTCTTGTTTTTGTTGAAAGTGGTTAATAAATGAATTTATGAATTCCAATCTTTTTTCTTTATTTTCATCACCAGGACAATGTGAAAATATAAATGGTAGTAAATTTAATGATGATAAAGCAATTGATTCTTCAATTCTTTCTATAGTTGATATATAATTTAATTTTTTTACACCATTTTCAAAACAATGTTTAAATAATGTAAAATTTGCAAATTGTAATGATTGAATAAATTGATTTATTAAATTTGATACTTCAAATTTTACATTTTTATAAACAGTTTGGCCATAATCTGTACCATTACATTTGAAATATAAATAATAAAATTCAGGAATTGGTTCAATGTTTGTAATTGAATAATAATAACTTAATAATTTTAGAATATTATCTTTTTTGTATTGGATTTGAAATGATGCATCTGATATAGGTAATTTTAATTCCTTATTGGTTAATGAATTTGAAAATGTTTCAATCTCTTTAATACATGTAATATTACCAGTGTTAATTGATTTTGATAATTTACAAATTATAATTAATAATTTTAATGATATTTTTTCATTGATTTTATTTGATTCTATACATTTTTGTATGATAGTTGAAGTTGTTATATCAACCATATTCTCATAATGTAACCAATATAAACTTTTAAAAGTTGATAAAGTTTGTTCTTTATTATTATTTAATAATATATTTCGAATTGATTCTTTCAATTGAGGTTGATGTTGTAAAATTAATTTAATGAATTTAATTGAACCATTATTAATTGAATTCTTTAAATTTAATTCAGTTGGATAATATTGATATTGTTCAATTAAAATTTGTAGTGCTGGTAAACAATTTGTAGCAATCATTTTATTTACTAATCCTTCTCTATCATTTGTACCATCTAAAATTAAAACTTTTCCAATAGTTTTAATTGCATTGAATTCAAGTATATTTCTATTGTAATATTTGAATAATTGTTGATAAAATAATCTATCTTGATCATCATTATTTTTAAATGATTTGAAAATTAAAGTTGCATCTAAATCTTTAACATACAATTCTTGATTATTAAATACCAAATATTGATTTCTTATTACTTTATCTCGTAACATTCCAAATTGTCCTTTATTTATCATTTCAATAACATTAAATATTGAATCATAATCAGGAGTTATTCTCTTTTCCATATTTGACATTATTTTCTTGTAAATGAATTTATTTCTAAATAATTTCCAAAATAACCATTCCAATGGATCAATACCATCTTTAATATTAAATTCAATTACACCTTTATTAAATGAATTTAAATTTGAATTTATTTTTTGTTTTACCAATTTATTTCTTTTTCTATTGTATACAGATTCAATCATTTCAATTATATTATCCTTTTTAGTACTACTTTTAAACGCTATACCCAATGATGATGCAATTTCTTTTAATTCCCATACTGTTTGATTTGGTAAATTTGAAATATCAATTTCATTGCCACTATTAAACTCTTTATTATTGTTATTATATACTGTTGACATTGTTTATAATATTTTCGTAATAAAAAAAAAAACAATAAATATAAAAATTATTAATTAGAAATAAATGAGAAAAATTAAAAAAAAAAATCGTTTTATTTAAAGATAGTTTTGACACTACTACTGTTCTAATGAATTATTGTGTTGTTGATTTATAATAATTTAATAAAAAACTTTTACAAATATCAATATCATCATTTAAAATTGTAGATACATCACCCAATAAGCAGTTACTAATATCAATTTTAATATCAATTTTGGTATTTTTAGCAAGTGTATCATTGATTTTATCTCTTGTTGATTGTAATTTGAAAAGTTTTGATAATTTTTCATCAATGGTATTTGATTTTATTTGTGCCTTATTTAATCCAGCTGTACAATAATTGAAACTTAAGATTTGATTAAACTCTTCACAACCATCAATTGTTTTAATATTATTTTGTTTTAAAAGGAATGAATTTGAGTACTTTTTCTCCAAATCGGTATACAATGGATTAAATGGTTTAATTTGTTCTAAACTTTCTATTATTTCATCATGTTTATAATGTTCAACAAGATAATTTGAGAATCTAAATTTAAATAATGGATTAACACCACTTCTATCAATATCAATAAATGGTTTAATGAATTTGTTTGAATATTCTTGATTATTTAAAAATAAATGTAATACTTGTAATGGATTATTTTGGTTATATTTTTGTAATAATTTAAAAATATCAAATGGAAATAATACATTTTCAATATTTCCCAAAATGAAATTAATGATATCTAATCTACCAATACAAATTGATTCAAATAAAATGAATTGATAAAAGTAATAGACATTACTATTAAATTGAATTAATTGGTTAATTTGTTCCAATGTCATTATTTTACAACATTTAGTCAATAATGTTCTTGAATATATAAATGATACTGAATAATTTGATAATTGGCCAATTGAATCTGAATATGCAAGTTGAGGAAATAATGAATTATTACTTGGTTCCATTGAATTAAATTGATCAACAATAAATTGCAATCTATTAAAAAATAAATCAATTCTTTTAATATCCAAAAAGCAACCCAATTCTAAATTTAATAAATTTGTTAAATGATAGGGTTGAGTTATATGAAATTCTGGAACTTTACCAAATTCAATCAATTTTTTAGATGAAATACTTGAAATTAATTTATTGAGTATATCATCAAAACTTGAATTAAATATATAATCAATTGTAAATTCATCCAATGGTAAAATTTGTTTAGTTTTTAAAAAGCATTGCCCAATGGTAAAAAAATATTTTGCTAATTCTAATGATCTTTTTGAAAGGTATAAACGTACTTGATCTAATGAATGTTTAACGTTAATTTTAGAGTCAATTAATACACTATATGTTGATTTAATTTGATCAGTTATTGAATCATGGCAATTACTTTTAAACAATAATCTGAATAAATGATTTAAAATTCTTTTTCTGGGAGTTGGACTAATAAATTCTTTATATTTTGATAATACTAAATGAATTGAAGATATAATTTCTTTTGCTTTCAATACATGATTTCTATTCATAGTAAATGGAATTTTTAAGTTATCTAATTGATTTAGTGTTGATAAAAATGTAGTATTTTCAATTATAAACTTGATCATTTTGAAATTAAATTCTTTATGAATTAATTTTGAAAAGTAATCTAATACTTGAATTTTAATAGGTGCATATTCAAATTTAAATATTAAATTACCAATATCAGTTGTACTTGTATTTAATAATTTATCAATTGCTTTAAATAAATCTTCAATGTATCCTGCATGTTCATATTTGGAATCATTGAAATTTTGATTTAATTTATGTAATTGTTCAATTGTACATTTATCAAGAGATGGTAAAAGATTTGCAATTTGATTTAATGAATGGGTAATTTTAAATGAAATATCATTTGATTCAGATTCAAAACTTTTTAAAATTAGACTTTGAAATTCTGACATACCAGATTTAATTTTACTATATAATGATAACTCCAATGTTGAAAACGACACTTTACCAATGTTTGAACAATACCACTTTTTAACTAAATTATTTGAAAGACACCAGTCAATTGTATCTTTTGAATCTATTAAAATTAAATCATTACCATTATTTGAAAATGTTTCAATTTGTTTTAATATTGGATTCCATTCAATACCACTATTACAAATTTTCATTGCACTTACAAGATATTCATTTGTTATATCACCAAATACACTTCCAACTAAAGATTTATAACGATATAATGAAATGAATTTATTTGTTTCATCTAGATTACCTTGAAAAATACCAAAATTTGATTGATGATATTCATTTAATGATTCATCAAACTTGAGTAAATAGTTTTTGTACAATAATGGATAGTTGCAAGATTTTAATATTAATTTATGTAATTCTTTTAATTTACCTGATTCATCATTTAAATGTTGATAGTTTTTAATGATGTCATCTATTTTAATTTGAAGATCAATTGGTATAGTTCCATCTAAATTGTATATACAATGGATTCTAAATTGAACTAATAACGATTCAAATGTTTGGTTTTCAATTGGTAATTTGGTTCCTATGTTTGAATAAAATTCATATTGTGCCATTGGAGGTAATACCATATTTAAATCTAATAGTTTATTCTTTACCACTGGTGATTCAAGTGTAATAAATGTTGAAAAATCAAACTTATAATATTCAGTAAACTGTTTATCATATTTCATTTTCTTTGATATTGGTGCTGAATTTGATGTTTCACATATTAATTTTAGCACCATTTCATTATGTGTAGTGTTTTTATAGGCAATATGTAATAATCTGGATACATAATCTTCACTTTGTGTAGCAAATTCAAAATTTGATAATAATTCTTTTAATATAGTTGGATTACCAAATTGAATTATAAATTCTAATATATCTTTATCTCTATAGATGTTGTTGTTATTATCGTTGTTACTATTATCATTTAATTGTAAAATACCATATTCATTTCTTTTACTATGTGAAAGTAATAATCTCGTAATTTCATTTGATGCAGTATCATCTTTAATTAATAACGACTTGATTGCTTCTTTATCGATGTATATGTATTTATTACTTTTGATTTTATCTTTTAATAGTGGGTGTTGATTATTAT
Organism: Dictyostelium capitatum; assembly: GCA_015252635.1. Taxonomy (NCBI): domain Eukaryota; phylum Evosea; class Eumycetozoa; order Dictyosteliales; family Dictyosteliaceae; genus Dictyostelium; species Dictyostelium capitatum. Next base: position 33,651 of record JACAFY010013721.1, on the reverse strand, counting down.
TTATCATCCATGATAATGAATGTATATCTCTAAATTTTAATCTATTATCAATATGTAAATCTTCATGTTGTTTATATGAACACCATTCTATTGTTTGGACATGTTTAAATATTATTTTACGTATATATATTTTATTAAAAACTTTAAAAAATAATATTTCATTGTATTTATTATTATCTGTTGTTGTCATCTTTGTGTTGTGTGTCATAAAAAAAAAAAACTTTTAAAAAACACAACATTTTTTAACTTAGAGAAATTTTTATAAAAAAAAAAAACCCATTTTATATGAGAAAAAAAAAATAAAAAGGGTAAAAAATCGTGTAAATGAGGGTATTTTTAAAAATTGGTAATATATTATTTATTTACAATAAATTGTTTATTAATATGTTATCAAATGAATATAAAATGAGTTAAAAGATTCTTGCTCTTTCTGCTGCTTTTGCTGCTTTTGTATTAGCTTATAAAAATTTTTAAAAAAAAAAACAATTTATACACATAAAAAAAATAATGTATAATCTCTAAATATATCCATGAAAATAATTAATTTTGATATCATATATATATATATATATATATTGAAACTACATTTGTTATTTTATACACACCAAAAAACAAATTTTTTTTTCTTTTAATTAAATATGAAAATTTTTAGTTATTCCTATTTTTTTTAAAAAGAATAACAACAAAATATAAATCACCATCTATAAATTTGGATTATTAAAAATTTCAGGGAAACAATTTAATCATCAATTATCAAACATCATAAAACAATTAATTAAATAAATAATCAATAGTGCATTATTTATAGTAATAATTTTATTAATAAAATCAGATCTAGTTTGTATTGTATATTCTAATTTTATTAGTTTTTTTTTTTTATAAATTTTTTCAAACACAATAAATGTGTTGACTTGTTAAACACTTACAACACTACACGTTCTTTAATTTGATAGACAATCTGAAATGGTAATAACCTGTTACTTGATTTATAAGTTTCAATGGCCACTAATTACTAAACCTAAAAATTCTTCTGCATCTTCTTGGTTACCCCCTTTTTTATATTAAATAATGTTGAATTCATAAAACATTAACTAAACCTGTTTGTGGATCAATTAAATTCGTTTATAAATAGAAGAGTAATTGATTTGGTTGTATTTGCACTATATCCGCTCTTGCATTTGGTTTCGCTTGTTGTTTTAATTGTCTTGTATTGTTATGTTGGTTGGTCAAATGGATGAAGTGATTATTGGTATTATAGTTTGATGAAAAAGGTAAAAAAAAGAGGTGGATAAAGTACCAATATTAATGCTGTTGGTGATTATTGTATAGTGTTGGTGTTTTAATATTTATATCATTTGATATATTTGAATCTTGTAGTTATTGTGGTCTGTAAGTAAAAAATAAGGAAGATCCGATTGTGGTTAGGTTATATATTGCTAAAATAAATACGAGTATTTTAAAAACAAACCTTTGAGGTATAGATGCAAATGATTGGTCATTTTTGGAAATATTTATGAGGGTAAATAATTCTCTATACCATCTTCAATTTTAAATTTAGCAATTCCTTTATCTTGATAATTCTCTTTTTTTTTTCTATTATGCGTGCATCTTTAATTTTAAATTGTGGTATTGTTTGTTTTATATTAAATTATTAATATTAATTACTTCTGCTTGTTTGTACTGTAGAAGTAGATTTTTTTTATAATTAATTTCTATATCTCTGTCATCATTATTATTTGTTGTGATCTCGCAAAAAAATAAAAGTAGATTCATAAAAATTTCAAAAAAATTAAAAAAAATTATTTTCATGTGATGAATTTTTTACAATGGGGTATTACAGTTAAACAAACCATAACAATGACATTTTAAATATTTTCAATATATAAGTTACGAAAATCATTTAAAAAAATTTACACTTCTTGAAGCTTTGGCTTTGATCATGTGTAGTATCTGTTCTAGAAAGCTTAATCTCTTTCTGCCATCACACGTTGTTGGCAATTCGATTAAACTTATTTTTCATCGGAGGTGAGGTCATCATGGTTTTTGCTTGCATTAATCGACTTCTATTGCATTCGCTCAGTATCGCACAATATCTGAGATTTACGAGAGTGCTCCTCTACTATCTTTTTAAATTTAATGAAAATCAAATAATATGAAAACCGGATGAAAGAAATAATCCAGATTAATACAAAAACATTAAAAAATATAAAAATTCTTTATTAGTGCTATCTTAAATAATAAAATAAATTAAATAATAAAATTAATTAAATAATAAAATAAATAAACAAATAAATTAATGTAATGTAAAAACACAATCAAATATACACATAATTTACTATCAATGATTAATTTATTTAATTGAAAACTCCAAGTGACTAACTCTGTTAGTTACAGTTCGATTCTTGAGATAAACACAATAAAAAAACGAACATCCTGTAAGTCACAACTGTTGCATACGCCCATCTAAGATCAGTCACGCGGTCTTTCAGGGAGGCGGGGAATTACAATCCCCAAACTCAAAGTGAGAAAACAATAGAAGTTGAAAATGTATTAAAATATCTTTTTTTTTTTTAATGTCAAAAATAATTTTATTAAATTATTTGTATTATCACCAACTGCATTACTACCAAACAATGAGGCTGACATTATTTTATTATCACTTGAATCAGTTGAAATCGATGAAATTGATCCTGTATGGGGTACTCAAAATAAAAGTTATTTAATATTTGAATAAAATAAATAAAATATTATCACTATGTACACATACATCATTTTTAAAATTATTTATTTGCAATAATGAATAAATTTTTTAAATATGTAATTATTTATTCCCACACACACACACACACAATAAAAATTTGTAGTTTGACAAATAATTTTTAATTTTTTATTTATTTAACACAATAAGAAATTAAAACTAATAACGTATCAAAATAAAAAATAACTCATACACATTCACAACACGAATAATTTTTTATTTATTTAACACAATTAGAAATAATAATAAATAACATATCAAAATAAAAAATAACTCATACACATTCACAACACGAATACAATCAATAATAAACAATAGTGTATGTTCAAATAATGTCAATTTACAAATTATTTTTACACCCCTTAAAAAAAATCAAACTTTTTTTTTGACCCAAAAAATAATATCTTGTTGATTGAAAATTGTTAAAAACAAATAAACATCATTTATTTGTTTGACTATAAATATGACAAAAAAAAAAATAATTCATATCATTATTTAATATAAATATAAATACAAATATACAAATCAAATACAAAAATGAAATTATTAATTAATTTAATAATTATTTTATTAATTTCAAGCATTACAAATGTTAACAGTATACCAACAATATCTGGTCTAACTTATAATTCAACAACAATTTTATATGAATTTCCAATTACATCAGATTACTTTTCAAAATGGATTTTATATAATGATATTAATTATCCAAGCTATAGTCCATTAATTAACTTCAATTTTACATTTGATTGTAGTGTTGTTATTGGATCAACTAGATACTGTTCATATAATTCACCTGATAATTTCAAAAAGTTTTCTGCATCACCAAATTCAAGATATTGTACAATTTCAGCAGCTGGTGAAGTATTACCATGTGGTGACACATATCCATCTCAAAATTATATTTTTGATCATTTCACTACATTTTATCCAAAACCATTTGGTGTTACAATTGGTAGACCATCAATTGCTGGTGGTAATATTTATATTACTGGTTATTTTAATAGATTCCTTTCATTCCTGGGTGTAATGTCATCATATCCATATACAAAACTTCCAAGTGACTCTGGTTCATTATAATCAAACTATTCCAGTTACAGATCCATTATTTGATTGTAATAACTTTGCTGTTATAATGCCACCAGGTACTGGTCGTCATATTTTATATACCAATGCATACAATTACATTACAAGACCAGCAATGGCTTTCCAATATCAATATGCATCACCAATAATCAATAGTTTTAATTATAATTCAGTTTCTTCAAAATTGACATTAGTTGGTAATAATTTTGGTACAAATAAAACTTTGGTTGTTCTTACAATTGATGATGTAGTAATTCCACAATCAAATTTCAATATTAATGTTGCTCATACAAGTATTGAAATTATTAATTATTCAAGAGTAATTGGATTTAGTTTTGTTAAATTAGAAGTTGACTTAATTCAAATGGATATTAATAAATATAAATTAGGTTGTGTTAAACCAATTATTACATCATATACAACAGTTCAAAGAGGTACTGGTGGTGTAATTACATTAACTGGTTCATTCCCATCATCAAATACATTGTCATCAGTTAAAGTTGGAATAATGAATTGTCCATTTGTTTCATATTCACAAATAACAATTACATGTACTTTACCTTCATCAACAACAGTTGAAATTAATGCATTACCAATTACATTTACAATTACATCTGGTTCAGATACTTGTATTAATGATATAAATGTATTATTTTTATATGCACCAACTATATTACCAGTTGGTGGATCAGGTAATATTATTCAAAAATATTATGTAACATTAATTGGAAGTAACCTTGGTACTATCGGTGAAACAGTTGTTAATATTACCCCAGATGGTACTGATATTGTTCCAACATCAATTAGTGCTGATCAAACTCAATTAGTATTCAGACTTAATTCATATCAATGTCGTTATATTTGGATTTATACTTATGTAAAACGTACCAATAGTTCACAACCATCACCAATGGTATCAAATACATTTCCATTTTATTCTGGATGTATATTTTAAATATCATGTGTAAAAATGTAATAATAAAGACAATTGTCATTATATAAATGGATGTGTTAAATTTTTCCTTATTATAGTGTGTATGTTATTTTTTTATATTATTTGTTGTAAGTACATTATTTGTAAATGATAATGACAATAATACAGATTATGTATATAGTCATTAATTTTTAATTTAGTATTCATTGAGTTTATAGTATTTCTATGATCCTAAATTGAATATTAGCCATTTATAATTGTTATCCTATTAGTCATAATCTTCAATGGTTCAATTTCATCTATCTCATTATGAAATCATTTGGTCCAATTAATTCAAGTGGTGGTAATAAAATGATGTCACCTTCATCATTAAGTAATTTATTTGGTAATAATAATGTTTCATGAGGTGGTTGTGATTTTCCATTGGTTGTACTAAATTTTACAAATGGTCAATGTGTTGAAGTTCCATATTATTTCAGTTAAGATGCTGATAATTGGTTCACTAGTTTTTCAGTGGTAAACAACCATTGTATACAACAAATAGTGTAGTCATTGAACAATATAATGATACATCTTGTTCATCATATATATATCAATCTTCAACATCATACACAAATGGATATTCATATAATGATCCACCTTTGAAATGGTGTTTATTTTAAAATGTTATTGAAATAAATAATTGAAATTAATTAAAAAAGGTGATTTTTACAGATGACGAAGGGTTTTTTTTTGACAGTAAAAGTTTGAGAGATTGCTGTAAGGCCATCTTATCACAATGTTTTCACATTTAATTAAAATGGTGATGACTTTTTAACACTCAAAATTATATAGTCTCTCTTTTGTTGTGGTATGCTGTAAAACATGGTATGTTGTAAAAAAAAAGATAATTTCATTGAAAAATAAAATTGGAAAAATAAATTTTTTGATCAAAATTTTATTAAAACAATCTGAAATCGAGGTTTTTTTATTTCAGATTAGTAATATAGATGAAAAATAATAACAAAGACCATACTCCCACAAAAGTATACGAACAATATAATTTTGAGTGTTAAAAAGTCATCACCATTTTGATTAAATGTGAAAACAATGTGATAAGATGGCCTTACAGCAATCAACTCAAACTTTTACTGTCAAAAAAAACCCTTCGCCATCTGTAAAAATCAACTTTTTTTTTTATTTGATTTCTAAAAAGTATACTTAAATGTTTTGTTGTATTTGTTCAAAAAATGAATGGTTTTTTTAGATATTATTTTTTTTTATTTTTTTTAATTTTTTCATTTTTTCTTTGGTTATTATTATCAAACAACATAAAAAAAGATGACACAAACAAATACATTGATAAAGAGAGGTCATTAGAATTGATATATTCAAATTGTTTATTTTTTTTGTTTCCAAATTAATATCAATTTCTTTATCATTAATTTTTAAATATTTAATTGAGGATGGTAGGTTTAAATCTGATATTGATGTAAGAAAAGTTAATTTATCCCTACAACTGATTACTAGACTCCACCATTAAAACAACAATTGACAACTTCATAACAACCACAATAATCATCAGATTCTCTACCATTAAAACCAACACCAATAGTTTTAAAAAAGAGACCAACATCAATATATAGTGGTACCATACAACAAATCGACAATCAACAAGCAATCCATTAAACACCAATTTAGTAATGTATTCTCTTTCACCATATGATCTTATTGATTCTAATCATCAAACACCAAAACCTTATTTCTTTTATATATTTTCAAATAATTAATAGAGTAATATACTACACTATATTACTATTTCTCACTTTAAAAAAATAAATAAAAGAAACTTTTTTTTAATTTTTCAATGAAAATATCTTCGAAAATTATTTTGCATGCTACCACAACAAAAGAGAGACTATATAATTTTGAGTGTTAAAAAGTCATCACCATTTTGATTAAATGTGAAAACATTGTGATAAGATGGCCTTACAGCAATCTCTCAAACTTTTACTGTCAAAAAAAAACCCTTCGCCATCTGTAAATATCACCTTTTTTTAATTAATTTTTTTTATTTCGTTTTTAAATATAATAATAATTTGTAATTTGTATTTAGTTTTTTTTCTTCTTTTTTATTTATTATACAAATTAATGACTGTTCAAACCTCCAATCAATTAACACACCAAACAGATATTTTTAAAAACGATTTTTTTTTTTTTTTAGTTTTATTTGTTTGGTGTATGAGAAGAGAACAAAATTGATTTGTTAAAACACACAAGAAATTTAATAATGATAACATATCTGGCGGTTCAACTCAAACACAAATAGTATTCCATTAATGATCACACAATCAATTCGAGAATTTTTTAATAAAAATTAGACTCCAAGCAAAAATTATTATCATTTTACACCAACAACCACATGACCGAATTGATTTCGATACCACTTAAATAAATAAATAGAAGTGCACGTTGTTTAAAAGTTTATTAAAATGTTTTAATATTTCTTTACTTTACAATTTATTTTTCAAAGCGGTTTTACAACCGAATGATTTTTTTAAAAAAGGAACACGGAATTAATTAAGATATTTTTCATCAAATTCAATTGGGATTTTTAGAATCATTTTCTGATTTTTTTAAAACCCACGTAACTTTTCGCTTTTTTTTTTATTACCGATAATTTAAAAAAAGAGATAAGATGAAATTATTATTTCAATTATTATTTGTTTTTATTGTATTATTAAGTGCATCATTTGCACACACTAATGGAAGTAGTAGTGTAGCAAACACTGTTACATCAGCAGGTAACACAGGTTCATATGATTCTTCCTCAACATCAACATATAATACAACTCAAGGAACCACAGGTAGTGGTGATGCAGGTAGTTATACAGGAAGTGGTAGTAGTAAAGAAAGTTCAGAATATGCTACAGCAACATCAGCAGGTAATACAGGTTCATATGACTCTTCAACAACATCAACATATAATACAACTCAAGGAACCACAGGTAGTGGTGATGCAGGTAGTTACACAGGTAATGGTAGCAGTAAAGATAGTTCGGAATATGCTACAGCAACATCAGCAGGTAATACAGGTTCATATGATTCTTCAACAACATCTACATATAATACAACTCATGGAACTACTGGTAGTGGTGATGCAGGTAGTTATACAGGTAGTGGTAGCAGTAAAGATAGTTCAGTATATGCCACAGCAACATCGGCAGGTAACACAGGTTCATATTCTGGAGAACCAACAACTGGTTATCGAACTACCAAAAATTTCAACATTAAATTTAATTAATTAATAAATTTAAAACTATCAGTGTATGAATTAATTTATTTATTTATTTATTAATGCACCAACAGTTATGTTTCAAATAATAATATTCAGTTAAACATTTGACATGAATTTAGATATTTTTTGATTTCAAAAATCAATCGACTTTTTCTAACCAACGAAATTTTTTAAAATTTGATTTTTTTTTTCTTTCCTCTCATTATTTTATTCTCTCCCACAAATAAAATAATTAATCAAACAAATATAAAATGTCATTCTATAGAAATAAAGTAAAGAATATTGTAATTCAAAATATCAAATTAGTTGAATCAAGTGTTGATGAATCATCAATTACTGAAGAAGTAACACTTGAATCTTTAGGTTGTATGTATTTATAACAATAACAATTTAATATTATCAATATAATTTTATGTATTAACCAATTATAAAATATTTTAGTGGATAAAGAATTAATTTTTCAAGTAGTTGATGGTGTATTATATGACTTGGATATGAATGATAAAAAATTTAAATTTCCAAAAGTAAATTTAGTCAGTGCTATTATCGACGAATTTGTTGCAATGACTCCATAAATTAATCAATTGTGTATTGGTTCGCACAAAGCTAATAAATGTATATTAAAAAATAATTGTAATAAAATTATCATTTTCTTTAATAAATATGGGGTTTTATTTTCTATTATTCTTTTTATTATTCTTTTTTTTTTTTAGACAAATTGTTTTTTAATTTTAAATAAAGAATGAGATTAAAGAAATTGAAACAAATAAAATCAAAGTTATGGAATATGATATTGATGATGCAAATGAATAATCAATGATTTCACTATCTTCTAAAATTTGACCCATAAAATTTGAAGCATCTAAAGAAGATTGATGTACCAAATAACCTCTTGAATTTGATTTTGAATTAAACATTGAATCTTTACAACTCCAATATGGAAATGATTCAACAATGTTATCAGATGGAACTGTATAATTTATTGGGTTTGCATAGTCATTTGATTTACAATGTTCAACTTGATATCCATTATCAACACGTTTTATCAACCAACTGTAAACACAAGCATTATTTAATATACCCATATTAAAAATTGGTTTAAATTGACAAAGATTACTAAAATTAATAAATAATTATTTGTTGTTAGTATATATGTATAGACATTTATATTTATAATATTAAAAATAATATACATACTTTGAATATTCAGAAATAACATTGAATTTAGATTTATCATATACAAATTCGTCATTTTCAATAAATTCTAATGTTTTACCACCCTTGTTACAGATTTCTTTTTCCCAAATTAAAATTGTACCATCTTTAACATTTACTTGACATTTATTTTCATCACAACTAATAAATGATTCCATTATTTCAGTATATAAATTATTTTCGTTAAATGCTAAAAATTCATGAACGTTACCAGTACAATCTGAATTTTGCCATTGTTTAACAACAATCAATTTTGAATTTACTATTGAAATAATTAAAGATAAAAATAAAGTTGAAAAAATTAGTTTATTCATATTTTATTTATGTGTTTTTTTATTTATTTATTTTAATAGATTTGTATTGTTATTTATTATTTCTTTTTTTTAATATTGATTTATTAAGATTGATTATTTGATTTTTGAAATGATGATTTAAAAAAAAATAATTTTGTTATTTTATAATCCTTTTTTTAATTTTTTTTTAAATATTTTATTTTATTTAAATAACACACTATTAATATTTAATATTTTTAAAAATCACATAATTACAACTCACGCACATAATTCTTGTTATTGTTGGTATTTAACCATATTGCGCAAAAAATGCGTTCTAAAAGAGTAATATTTTCAAAATTATGTTTACATTGTAATTTTTGTACAACAAGTAAACGAGCACTTTAAACTTATCTGTATTATAAACCATTTTAAATTAATTCTCCTTTTTAACCAAGATATATATAATATACATACATGTATAATAAAGTACAATAATGAGAGTGTGTATGTGTGTGTTATTTTCTGAGTGAGTGAGTGTGTGTGGTTTTTATATATACATGTAAGATTATAATAAATAAATAAAATTTAAAACACACACAAAAATATATGATTTATAATATTATATTTTGAAATTACAAAATAAAATTTGTTTTTGGTTTTTTTAATAACACCCACACAAGCATATAATTACCACTACTATTTATAAAAATATTATTAATTATTATTTTTATTTACCCCGATATCATATTACCATTTAAATATATGTGCAGATTTTAAAAACCTCGCAAAAATATGATGAACAGTTTTTATAATTTAATTTTGTAATACAGTGTACATTTAATCTCTTCCATGTAAGTGAGTGTGTATATTTGAGTGTGAGTAGAATACATAAATTTTTATGGTTCATAGAGCACATAATATCAAAATGTACTACTAGATCTTAGTACATTAATTAGTAAGTAACACCAATAGTTTTTATTATAATTAGTACCATAACAATTATTAATTTAATAAATGTAAGGTTAGTATACAAATGGTTTATAATAAAATAAAAAGTAACACACTCTCTAAATTTTGTGTGTGTTTCTTTTTTTTTTTTATTTGAAAGGATAATATATTTTTTTATTTATGTTTTTAATTATTATTATTATTATTATTTTTAATTTGAAGCACCACCAGTTGCAGAATTTGGATTAATTACATTAATATTATCGATATCAGATTGATTTGATTTAATTTTTGAAGCTAATGAAATTTTAGAAGGACTAAGTGGATGATATTGTGAAATTATATTTTGAATTTGTTCTTGTTGATTTTTTAATTGATCAAATTCTGTAGCTTGTTGTTGGAATAATAATTTTTGTAAATCATTTTGATTCTTTTGAAGTGATGTCATTTGTTGTGATTGAATCTTTTGAATTTGGATAATTGTATTTAATGCCATATCAAATTTATCACTGTAATTAAAATTATTATTTGGAGTTAATGATATATTATTATTTGGTGGTTGTTGTTGTTGCATTTGTTGTTGTTGTTGTTGTCTAGCCATATTTTTATATCTTGGTGTTTCAATAATTGAGTTACTTGAAAATTGATGTTGTAATGGTTGACGGGATTGATTATTAATTGATAATGTTGATGATGATGATGTTGGTACTGGAATATTTGTTGTTGTAGTTGTAATTGGTACAGGAGTATATTGAAGTTGTTGAGGTGGTTGTTGAAATTGTTGAGATTGACGATTATTATTATTATTAACACCATCATATCTTTGCTGTTGTTGTCTAATTGTATGAATATCAAAATCTTGTGGATTTAAACTATTAACTGGTTCAAATCTAACATTATAATGATGTGGTGTTTTTAATTTCTTTGCTGATAAACTACTTGGTGTTGCAATTGCTTTTGTAATATCATCTTTTAAAAATGCTGATTGTGGTGGAGGTGGAGGTGGAGTTGGTTGAAAATTTTGTGATGGTGTTGGATTATATGAATGTAATAATGTTGATGGTGGTACTGTTGTTTGTTGTGATTGTACATGTGGTGTATAATATTGTTGTTGAATTGGTTGTTGTTGTTGAATTGGTTGTTGTTGAATTGGTTGTTGTTGTTGATTATAATTATAATATTGCTGTTGCTGTTGTTGTTGTAATGGTGGTTGTGGTGGTGGTGGTTGAGAATAAACATAACCAGAATTATAAAGTGGTGGAATTGGATTATTATTATATAATTTTGGATCTCTAAAACGTTGTGGAATTAAAGTATCTGGTGGTTTTGGTGGATTATAGCCCTGTGAAATCCAAATTGGGATATCCATATTCTTATTTGGTTGCTGTTGTAAAAGTGATTCCAATATTGGATTTAAATCATTTCTTTCATTTTCATGATTTGTAAATATAATTGGTTGAATAGTTTTACCACTACCACTTGCACCATTAATATTATATTGAATTGGTGCATTAACAACTGTACCATTTTGATTTACCATTGTAGTTGTTGTAGTTGTTGTAGTTGTTGGATAAGTTAATAATGGTTGTTGAATTGGTGGTGGTGGTGGTGGTGGAATTGGTATATTATTACCATCATATTTTAAACCATTAATTAAAATACCACGATCATCATCTTGATCATCACCAGTAATTGATAATGGTTTATACATTTTAACGATATCAACAATTTTTTGAAATATATAATATTTTTCATCAGCACCAGTACATTTGATTCTATAATCAACTTTTTTCTTTTTTTCTGTGTAAAGGAATGATAATTTATGTTTTTTATCAATTACAATATCAATGTGATCTGATTTTTCTTGAATTCCAACAATTCTTTCATACTTGATATCAAATTTTGTACGGAAACCATCTGTATCATAAAGATAAATTAATCGCTTGTTTGTGAATAGAATTGTACGTTTGTTTTTATAGATTAAATGGGAAACGTATTTTTCATCTTTTGAAACAACTTCCATCAATGGTAAATTAATTTGATCAGGTGAAATACGACGTAATTTACCAGCGGTGATAATATATGTAAGGAATAAAAAGTGACCATAAGATTCTGCAGAATCATAGGTTTCCAATGGTGAATCACTAAATAATGGACGTGGGAATCTAATTCTTTTACGTTCAATATTTAATTGAGTTGAATTTTTAATACCTTCAGATACTTTAGAAGCAAAATCAAATCCTGCAGCAATTGGTTTTAACACTAAACCAGCAGTACCTTTACCAATACCTTTTACTACACCTTTTGGACCACTTTCTTTACCACCTTCATATGGTAATGTTACAAATCCTGAAAAACCACGATAAACAGCAGTTTTTGCAGCTCTACCACCTAGAATTAAACCTTGCATAAAAGTATTTGGTGATTCACCAATTATATATTGACGTTCAAGTATATAACGAGGATCCATTGATAATGTTGATAATAATTTACCAGCGGAACCAGTGAATTTTGCACCAGAATCAAATAAACCATAAACAGAATGTTTTGCTAAACTTTTTGATCCTTGACCCATTGATGATGCAAATGAATTACCAACTAGACCTTTACCAAATGATGTAAAAAACTCTTTGAATCCAATTCCAAAATTTGTAACTAATCCAACTGGATTACCAAATAAATTGAATGCACCAAGTATTTTATAAACTTCAGATAAACCTTCACTAAAATAATGATTGAAAATTGGTGCTAACAATTCTTCATTTGAACCAAATGCATGTGATAATGAAAATCCATTCAAAAAAATATGAGCATGTTGAAAACTAACAATTACAAAACCAATTCTTCTAAATGCTTTAACCATTGGTGCTTGTTCTAATGATGCAATTGAACCAGATTTATTTGAAAGATCAAATGTTAAATACATTGAAATTGGTTCAATATCTAATGATTCAAAATACATTTTCTTTCCATAAATTGAAGGTAATGCACGTGCAACCATAACATCAATAAAACCTTCGCCAATATCTTCATTATACATTGGTGTTAACATATCCATATTATGAAGTGTTTTCTTTGTTTTTTTATTACCAGTCCAAAATGAGAAATCCAATGAATTAAAAAAATCTAGTAACACATAAAGGAACTTTTCTTCAACTTTAATATTTAATTCTTGCATTTTTAATGAAACATGATGATAGTAATCAATGTTTTTCATTTTCATTGAACGTACAATTCTAACTTGTAAAAATGGTGTACTCGGTAATAAATTATCAGCAAATAGTAATACTGGATGACTATATGGTGTTACTTTTGATAATTGATTATCAACTTGAACATTTGTTATTTTCATTTCTAATTTCTGTAAGAAACTACTAATAAAATATTCACAAAGTATATCATGAACAGATACATAAAGTAATTCAGTTGGATTTGAATTTATAATTGAAATACCAATACCAGTGAAATGAATTCTAAATGATTGTCTTAAATTCTCTTCTTCATATGATGTTGATAATTGAAAATTAGTTTTATCTGATAATGTTAATACTCTAGTTGATTCATCTGCTTCAACAGTTGCTTTAATTATAACTGAATTTCTTGAATCATTAAATTCTAATGGTTTAAATGTTTTAATTTTATCAACTTTATATGATGCTTTTTCAGTTTGTGATGATGATACACGTACTTGAACTTCTAAATCATGTGTTTCCAATGGTAAATCCCAAACATATTCAATTGATGATGATGGTTCAACTGTAATTTCTTTACCAACTTTCTTTTGTTGAATTGTAATTTGATAATTTGTATTATTCAATATTCTATATGGTGGTTCTTTTAATTCTGATATTATCACTAAAATAGTTGCAACTTCTAAACAAGTTTTAATTCTAATATATGGTGAACAATTTAAATCTGATGATGATGATAATGATGGTAATTTATCGTCATTGATACCACTATTTTTAACATTAAATGAAAAATCTGAAAATGTTTGAATTGAAAATGGTGATGACCATTGATAACCTGGAAAATCAATTTTAAATTTCAATGTTGGTTTTGAAGATTCACCAACATTATTAACAAAGAAATAAAATGGTACAGATTGTGATGGTGAAACACGAATTGTTGTACAATCTGTATTTGAACCACATTGTTGAATTAAAATTGTATGAGTGAATAAATTGTGAAATACAAATCTTGGTGTGAATACAACTATTTTAGTTTTTAAATTTGGTGCTAAATCAACTGAAAGACCTAAATGATATGATTTTGAATGACGTTTATCTTTTGATTCAACTACAACAGTACCTCTATCACCAATTGCAGCAATTGATATTTTATGTGACCATTTAGAATCACCAACTCTAATTCTTAATGAATTTTCCATATCTTTTAATTTTTTAAATGAAAATAATAATGGTGATTCTTTAACCATTTGATGTGAATACCAATTATCTGGTGAAACAATTATAGAATCACTTGATTTAACATTTACTGATGAATCATCACCAATATGATTGAAATGAGTTTGACTTTCTGCATAATCTTTTGAATGATATGATTTTTTTGAATAAATATTTAAACCAGATTTATTGAATATCCAATATTGATTATAAAATACAATTTTCTTTTGACCTTTATCAGATTCAAATTCAACATTTAAATGAAGATAATCAACAATTTGATTTTTTGAATCTGATATAGTGATTACACCAATTTCATGATTATCTTCTTTTTCAACTATTGAACGAACTTCACTCCATTCACTATGATCAAAAGTACCATCTAAATCAGCTATTCTAACTTGAATTTTAAATTTATCCAATAATGGTATTTCATAAACTTCAAATTTTTCTTGATCACCAACTGTTGCTTGACATTCACGTTTTAATAATGGTATATTTTCAATTGGTGATTTTAATTTAAATTGAATTGGATATGGTAATAAATTCTTTACTTTTAACATATGACATAATTTTATGATTGCACATTCACCTTTTTTAAAAATGAAACCTTTTACATAGTAAATCTTTTCACCATTTTTCAAAATACATGAAAACTTTTCTTCACCTTCAGCAATGTTATTAATATCCAATGTTTCAGTTGACCATTTATATTGATCACCAGAAGGTTTAAATTTAATTTGAACATTTTTCATACGATTAATTGGTAATGGTGCTCTTGCTTGACCAACTTTAATTGTTGTTGAGTAATTTGGCATTTGAGTATCACCAAATCCACTTGTTACAGTTGCAATATCAATTGGAAATGATGTTAAATTTTTAAGTACAATTGGAAATTGAATAGTAATGAATTTAGTTCCATTTTTAATACCAACATTTGAAAATAGTTTAGTATTTGTAGTTGAATCTAAAAAAACTTGATAATCATATTCTTTAATTTTATCCAATGGTATGGAAATTGATTTTTCAACACCAAGTAATTCAACTGCTAATACCAATTGTGAAAAAGTGTCTAAATTAATTTGGACATCAGGTAAAAATTTAATTGGAGAACAATCACCTGAATCCAATTCAAAAAATAATCCATAATTTTCAATATTAACTACACGTACTGGTCCTTCAATTGAGTGATTAACACCAATTACTGGTTTACCATCTTGTGTTTCTAATCTATATCTTAATCTTGAACCAGTTCTATTTCTAACATAAAATGGTGAATATGACATTTTTGGTCGTTTTTCTTTAATTTTTTTAATTTGACCAATTAATGAATGACGATTTTGTAATTTCTTTGATGATGATGATGATGAATCTTCAGTTGGTGCACAAATTAAATTAAAAGGGTATCCAAATTCTTTACTATAAGTTCTAAGGAATAAACTAATATTATCCATTAACGGTATTGTGAAATTTATATTCAATAAATCAGTAGAGTAAATATCAATTGATAATTCTTTACCCAATGTCATTATTGATTTAAATAACCATGGTTCAATAAATGGTTCCCAATATGCAATTCTATTATTAAAATAATTCATTTGAATAACTGAATCAAATTCAACTTCTATACGTGTTGTTTTTAAAATTGCTTTACAAAATCCATAATTTAATTTCATATTGAATATAGGTGTATTCATTTTATGTTTTGATAAATCATCCATTACAATTATATTTAAATTTATAATTGATATTGAAATTTGTGAAAATTGAATCTTTTTTAACATTGTACCACCATTTACATTATTTAAATTATTTGATGATGATACTGTTGTTGATGCTTTAACATCAATTGGATGATCATTATTGTTATTATTATATGATGAAGTTCTAACTCTAGATGTTGGTAATGAACTTGAACTTTCTTCTAATGAATATTCTTGAGAATTTGTATTATAATCTTCTTCATCATCATCTTCTTCACTTGAATTTGTAAATGAATCATCTTCATCTTCATTGTCATCACTTTCAACATCATTATCATTTGTTAATTTAACTTTACCATTTGATGGTAATGATGCTTGATACTTTTCAGTTATTCTAGTTTGATGTGCTCTTAACATTTCAACTGATCTTGTTTTAATTTTATAAAATTGATTTTTTGATTTCTCTTGAATTGGTAAACTATTTATTGTACCACCTAATGAATTATTACCAATATTACCCATTATTGCAGATGTAGCAATTGAACTTCTTCTTAAATTAATTGGAATTGGTAAATCAACTGAAATTGATGATGAACGTGTATTCTTTTGAATTATATTTTCATTTGTAATTTCTTTTGATTTACTACCACTGAATAATATTTCTTGAACACATTCATAGATATCCAATAAATATTTATATGCTTTACCAGAGAATACTAATGAAAGGTCATTTAATTCACAAAAATAAAATTGATTTCCTTCAGGTACTAAACAAACTTGAATATTAGTTTTAAAAGTTTCCAAAAACAGTTTAGCTGAACGTTTTAAATCTTTCCATAAATAATGAGTTGTATTTCTTTGTGCACCTAAATCACGATTACTACCAGATAATAATGTTGCTGTTGATATACTATTACTTTGATTAGTTGATGTTAATTTTGATTTATTACCAATTAAACCTTTAATACATTGATATTCCAATACAATTTTCATTAATCCTTCAACACCAAATTGTGAATTAATTGATAATGATGAATTCATTAATAATACTAATTCATTCTTACTTGATAAATCACCAACCATTATATTTGCATTTTTTGCAATAATTTCAATTTTTAAAAATATTTTCCAATCCTTATTAAATTTATCATCATGAAGTTGTTCATTTGATTCTGATTTTGTTGAATTGTTTGAATTGTTATTATTGTTTATAGGTGGTGGTGGTGGTGGTGGTGGTGGTTGAGGAGCATGTGCTTGATTAATTGGTTGTTTATTTGGTACACTAATATTTGAAGAACCAATTGAACTAATATAATCAGCATCGATAATTGGTGAAAGGAATGTAATTAATTTTGAAACCCATGGTAAGTCAAAGAATATACTTAGATATTCAATTGTAATTTTAATTTCTGTACCATTACCATCTATATTCATTGAAAGAATATAAAAAAATACTTCATTTATTGATTGATTGATAATATTTTTAATTGGTACATCTAAATCATATGGAGTTATATTAATCATTTCTTGAAATCCATTTGGAACCATAACTAATTTATTTTTATCTCTTACACTAATACCAGTTGTTTTAATAACGAAATCTAAATCACCATTATTCCAAACCAAACAATTAATAATTGGACGTTGAATTAACATTGAAAAGAATCTAGTATCTTTAGTTTTTTCATCTTCTAAATTTAATTCTATATAATTTTTAAATTCTAATCTAATATCCAATAAAATATCTTGTCTTACAATTTGTTGTTGATTTGGATCATTTAATGATGATGATGGTGATGGTGGTGGTGGTACAATTGATTGATTTATATTTTGTTGATATACATTGTATAATAAATTATATTGATATTGTGATAATTTTAAATGAATTTTATCAATTTTAATTATTACTTCAATTGATTTATCTTTTAATGAAGTTTCAAATGAATGAATGAATCTAATATCCATTTTAATTGGATCAGATATAATTGGATCAATACGATCTTCATATTTACTTGCCATATTAATACTATATATTTTTACAAATACAGCATCAACAGTTGGATCCATTTGATCTAATCCCAATAACACTTTACCAACACTACATCTAATTGATGATTTACTCTTTGAATTCTTTGGAAATATAATAACATTATTATCAATTTCAATTTCTAAATTTGTTAAATTCTTTTTCTTTTTTGTAAATTCGATAATTGGTGATTTCTGATCAGTATTGGTACCACTTGAAGAATTAATATCAGATTCATTATCACCACCACTGCCACTGCAATTGTTATTTGATTGTTGATCACCATTTTCATCAATAATTGCCATAACTTTAAATAAAAATGGACAATATTCTTTTAATGATAACATTATATCATGAACAAATAATCTAATTAAATTTATAGTTTGAAATAATATTGTAATTTGAATTTTACCAACTGAAATACTAATTAAACGTGAATAACCCCATTCTTGAGTTTTCCTATTTGAATGCGAAACCAAATGCATTTTAACAACTGGTGGTGTAATTGTATTTGGACCATTTGTTTTTTGAGTAATTAACATATTTGGATGTGGACCATCACTTGAAGTATAATCAATGAATCTCATATCTCTAACTGTTAAATCACAATCAATTAATGGTAATTGAAAAATACCATCAATTGTAATACCATCAAATTCAAATGATACTAAATCATTTTCAATTGTTGATAATGTTAATCCAAATGATGGAATATTTAATGAAATTTTTGATTTTAAATCATTTGGATCAAATTCATTTGTTTCTAATTTCTCTGATAAATGATGATGATGTTGATGTTTTTTATGTAATGGTCTTTGATTTTCAAATCCACCAATTCTACCTTGATAAAATGATCCTTCAACTGTTAAAATTGATTTCTTTGTTTCATAAAAATTTGTAGTATTTGTAATTACTGTACCAATAATTGCAATTAATGCCATAATACATTCTTTTGGAAAATTAATTCTAATATATTGAGTTGATAAATTTAATACAAAATCAATGTAATCATATTCTAATGAATTTTTACTAATTGATTTAGCAGTAATTGAAATTGGAAATTGACTAATATCACTACCATTACCACCACCACCACCACAATTATTGATAACACTATTATTTGGTTTAAAAATTGATAATACTGGTGTAATTGAATTTGAATCTTTAATTTCAATTGATGATATATCAAATTCAATATTTAATTGCATAAATTTTACAAGACTTCTACAACGCATTCTTTCAAGATTTAATTCTAAACAACATGAATCCAAATAATTTAATTTCATATGAATTGCATTTGAAGAGAAAAAGAATCTTAATAATGTTGTTTTAATTAACCTTTCTTTTGTACGTTTTCTTGAATTTAATACAGATTTTGTTTCTGAAAATAATGAAAATTGAACTTCAAAACTTTTTTTCTTTGGTTTTTTAATTTGAACTACTTCATACATATCTGCTAATTCTTTTGATGATTTTCTATCCATATCCATAAAATATTCCAATATACCATTTTTACCAACAATTTTTGCAATTTCATATAATTCTTTATCAGATATTTGAATGTTAATCTCTGATAATTCTGCTTTACATTTAATTTGTGGTAATTTTAAATCATATGGTCTTGAACATAATTCTAAAAATATATCAAAACTAAATGGTGATACCAAATAATTGAAATTATTAATTTGAGTACAATCACAAACTTTAATATTAATATCTGAAATTGTCAATACTATTCCATCATAAAATTGTGCATTATTAATATTAACTGAAACTTTATTCCAATCTGTATCTGTACTATTAAATTCTTCATCTTCATTTGACGCTGTTGTTGTTGTTGATTCTTCATTACCACCACTAATATTTGTACCAGCATCACCAATATCATTTGATTCTTGATATTTTGATTCTTCATTACCACCATGACTACTATTATTATCAACTGTTTGACGATGTTGTTGAACATAATTTTTAATATAACTTTGTTTTTCAATTGGTTCGTTAATCTTTTTAATTGGACAATTATCAGACCACCATTTAACACGATCCTTAAGTAATGTACAATAACGAACAAATATTTCATCAGTTTCATCTTGTTCATTAATTTCTGAAAAATCCATTCCATCCCATTCAGTATTATGTGGTTGAGTTTTTAATATTAAACTACCCATTGAACAAACTAATAATAATGTATCTTCACGATCATATGATTCTGGAAATACTAATCCTGGTATTGCAATATCTAATTTAATATCTGCAACTTTTTGATTTCTAACTAAATGTTTTAATTCACCAATTAAATATTCTTGAATAATTTTAATTTTCTTTATAAATGAATATTTTAATCTATCCAATGCTTCTTGATTTGCATGTGTAAAAAATGGTACCATTGTATCAACAAATGGTTTAGAATTTATAAAATAAAATGGTTCTAATTTTACATTTATAAAATAATCTGTTGTATCATCTGGTGGATTCAATACAATTGATAATTCAATGAATTTCTTTCCATTACTATCACCACCACTACTACTATCATCATTTGATGATGTATCACCACCACCACCACCAATACCAATTCCAAATTGAGTTTTATTAAATTCAAAGAAATCATGACTTGTATTACCATGCATTTCACCTGTACCAACTTTAAATTTACTTTTTTCTAATATTATATTTTCAAATTTAGTATTTGGTGAACATCTATCAAAAATATCTAATGATTCAGCAGAGAATTTTAATTTTATATTATGAGATTGTTCCAATTGTAAATTAACTTCTTTAATTTCAATATTTGCTAATGGATTAATAGTTTGATTTTCTTGCCAATCTAATATTGAAACTGATAATTTTTTAATATTTGTAAAGAAATTAATTGATATTGAACTACAAGGTTTACCAGCCAATGATTTTAAATTACATTTTAAATAACGTTCTAAAAATGCTAATTCATCATTTGTTAATGTTATTTTATCATCTGAATTTTTATGATGTTTATGTTGAAATCCTAACCAACCACCTAACCACCAACCAGAACTTTCTGTAAATTGATCTAAATCTTTACGTGATGCAACTTTTAAATCTTTTTCAGCGATGGTTCTAAATAATACAATATCTTCATAGGTTACTTTTTTCTCTATTTCATCAATTAAATTTTGATCTAATCTACCCAATTTCAATTTAATGAATTTCTCTGTATATAATTTGATATAACAATCACGTAACTTTTTTGTATCTTCAACTTCTTTCCATGTCATTTCAGTCTTTTTTGAACGAAAATCTGAAATTATTGAACGAAATGCAAAATGCCACCATCTTCTAGCGTTACCAACAACAACACAATTTGGTCTAAATTTATGGTATCTTAATACTCTTCTCCAATCTTGATAAAATGATAATAAATTTAACATATCACGATATTGAATATCCAATAAATTAAATTCAATTTGTTTTAAACCAATTGATACATGAAAACTATTCACAATTGATTTGGTTACACCTTCTTTATTTACACTTTCAACTGAATCTTCTGTTAAACATATTTTAAGAAAACCAGATATAGGTTGTAATATATATTTATGATTAATTTTTGCTTTTTGTCTTGGTATTGAATGCATCAATAGTATATCCATATCGTCTGGTGTTACCATTCTTGTTTTACCAAATTGTGAATCCCAATAAATTGAAAAATTAAATATACTTGCTAATTTATATGTAATATTTTGATCAACTATTTGTCCAACATTTTCACAATTACCATCTTCACCAAAATCATTATTGTTATTATTGTTATTAATATTACTATTAATTTTATTATTATTTCTAATATTATTATTAAATGATGAATTATTTGATTCATATAAATGATCATTTATATTTAATGTTGGTATACCTGATTTTGATGATGATGATGCTGATGTTGATGTTGATGCTGATGATGATGATTGATTTAAACTATTATTATTACTTGTTGTTGATGTATTATTATTATTACTATTATTACTATTACTATTAATATTTATGAATGGATTATGATGACTATCATTATCATAATTTATATCTTGACTTTTTTTATTAATTGATGCATTCTTTGATAATGGTACCCATTGAGAATCAGTTGATTGAAATGAAAATGATTCCAATGTTAAACCTACAGAGAATATTTCGCCAGGTGATGTTTTATCATCTTGATAACAAATGTGAAGATTATTTAATTGAATTCTAATACATTTCAATATCTTTTTAATCATTCTAAATTTAAAACTTTCACTATCTGCTGCACCATCAATTAAACCTTTAGATTGTTCTTGATCGATTGTAGTTTGTATTTTTTTTAATTCTTCTTTGGATAAATTTGGTTTTAAAAATTCTTCATGTTGTGATGTACCTGAACTTGAATTACCTTTACCATTACCATTACCATTAATACCACCATCTGGATTATTATTACTACTAAATGTTGTAGTTATATCTTTTGGTTCAAATAATAAATAAATACCATCAATATTTACAACAATTGGATCTTTTAAAAAATGTAACCATGGTATTGTAATTACTACTCGTTTAACTACACCACTTAATAATTTAAATGGTAATTCATTTGATGAAAATATTTCTTTTTTAAATTTTAAATTCTCCAATACAACCTCTCCTTTCCAAAATGGTATGCTTAATGTATCTAATCCTTCTATATAATTACCCAATACTTTTTTAAGTATACCTGGTAATATTTTTGATACCATCTTTAAATTTTTAAGCTATAAAACTATAATAATATATATATAATATTAATATTAAGTAAAGTATTTAAAATTCATATGAAATATATGTGTATAAATATATATTTGTGTGTTTTTGTTGTGATATTTTTTTTTATATTTTTAGTGTGTGTGTGATGTATGGTGAGCGTGTCTGAGATAGTAATATATAAAACTTACATTTAATTATTATTATTATTATTTTTATTATTATTTGTAAATCAAAACTAATAAATTTATTCAAAGTTATTAACTTTGTATTATTTTTGAAATGTTTAATATAATATAATAGTTATATTATCTACTACTATATTTATTTATTTACTGTGTGTGAGTGTTATTATTATCTCGTGTGAATTTGTGTGTGTGTGTGTTTTTACTTTTTTCAAATTTTATATTTGTTTTTTTTTTATCTACATATAGAAATTATGTGTGTGTATGTAAATCTATTAATTTTGTAAAATGAGTAAACATTTCATTAAAAAAAAATAAAAATAAACCAACGCCACTGAAACATTTATAAACACACATTCTCTATCTTTCATAGATAATTTAATTTAATTAAATTAAATAATTAATATCATTTTATTATAATTTAATATTAAAAATAATTATCAAATATCACGTGATTATCATAATATTTTTAATTTAGTTGGAAAAAAAAAAAAAAAATGAAAAAAGATTTTCATAAAAAAATTAAAAAAACGATAATCGTAATCTTTCAGAGATTCACACAAACAACTACTATCACTAAAAATGAGCAATAATAATAATATAAAAGAATCAATAAATATAATATTAAATCATATAAATAATAATAATAGTGATGAACAATATACAGATAAAATAATAAATAATATAACTGAATTATTAACTTTATCAAGAGAGTTAGAAATTAGAAAACAAATTGGTGATGATAATCAATTTATAGAAAGTTTATTAAATTATTTAACTTTGAAATATTCAACTATAGAAAGTAATAAAAATGAAAAACAAATTAAATTTATTTTAACATCAGTTAGATTATTAAGAAACTTATGTGCAAACATGCCAAATAATCAAATTAGAATTATATCAAATGAAAAATTTGTAGATATTTCATTATCATTATTAATAAATTTCAAATACAATGAATCATTCATACAAGAAAATAACACTCAAATCAAATATATTTTAATATCAACTCAACAATTATTAATTAATAGTATTGTTCAAAATGATACAACTCAATCTAAATTATGGTCAAAATTACTAAATAATAATAATAGTAATATATTGTATGTATTTATTCATGAAATATTTTTACATTGAATATATAAATATTTATATATATAATATACTAATATTTTCAATTTAAATAAATACAGATTATTAATTGAAAATTATAGAGAAATTGATAAATTTAATTTATTACCATCAATTTTAATGTTGGTTTATAATTGTATATTATCAAGTAAGAATAGAATAAATGAATTTATAAATTCAAGAGAAGTTGTTATATCAATATTAGAATTAATTAAAGAAGATGATTCATATGACCATGATTATAATACTGAATTATTTAATTGGATTCATTTAATTTTTAAATGTTGTTTTAAAAATGATCATTTTGTACAACTTTATAAATTAATTTCAACAAATGGTTCAAATTTAAATCAACAAATTATAACAAGTGGTATGGAGAATATAAAAGTATCAAATACATCAAATGAAGAGGAAGCAGTACCATCAATTGAAACAACAGCAATACCAAATAATCCAGATTCAGATACAGGTAAAACAAATAGAATTCAAATTAAATTATTAAATTTATTAGATTCAATTATTAATGATGGTGATCAAAAGAATATTAAAGATTATATTGATAATGATAAATCTATAATTGATGTAAAAACTTGTTTTTTCATTATTGATGAATTGGCAAGTTTATACAATTTAGATTTCAATAGAAAAAGTTTAAATGGTGAAACTCAACATTTAACAACTGCATTATGTCAATATGATTTTGATGCAATATTCTTTTTCTTTAAAATATTTGCAAACATTACATCATACACTGACGAAATGTTAAATATTTCATTGACAAAATTTAAAACTCAACAACTTCAAGATACAACTCCATTAGTAATTAGTGATGATACTTCAAATAATGCAATTGATCCTGATGCTCCAAAGAAATTTGATTTAAATACATTATTACGTAAAAAAGGTTTAGTTGGTCTTTGTATTGGTTCATTACATGGTAATTATGGTAATGATAGTTCTTCAAGTATACCACCACCTGTTACTACTACAACTGATGGTGAAACAGTTACATCAAAAGGTTTCAATAGAGAATGTGAATCACCAGATAAAGGATATAAAATTGAATTGGTACGTATTCTTGGTAATTTAGCATACAAGAATAAAAGTAATCAAGATGAAATTCGTGAATTAGGTGGAATTGAAATCATTTTAAATCATTGTCGTTTCGATATTAATAACCCATTCATTAAAGAATGGTCAGTTTTTGCAATTAGAAATTTATGTGAAGACAATCAAGAAAATCAAAAACTTATAAATGATCTCAAAATTAAAGGTGTTGCAAATAAAGATGATTTAAAAGATTTAGGTGTAGATGTAGATCTAACTGAAAATGGTACTGTCAAATTTAAAACTATCCCAAAGAAATAAATAAATATAAAAAAAAAAAATAATAATTTATAAAAAATAAAAACATGTATACTATATTTAGTTTACAGATTTTTAAAGGTGTTTATAGACTATTTAAAAACAATTTCTCCATATGGAGAATCTATCTCTTTAAGATTCGAAATTATTGAAAAAAAACTTTTGTGTTAATACACTCATTTTTAAAATTTACATTAATCATACACTTTTTAATATTTACACATATTACAACACACTCATTTTTATAAATTTACATATATTAAAATAATGTCCGCATCAGCAAATTTTGAAACCAATTCGGCTAATGAGGAGCTATTAATCTTAAATGAAATAAGTTTAAAAGAACTTACTGAAATACAAACGTCTCTAGATGGTGAGAAAATTATAAATTAAAATTTTAATCTTCTATAAAATTGTAATAATTATTAATAATAAACTATATAAATAATAATGGACGAAACTAAAAAAATACAGATACATTGGTAGAAATAAAAGAAGAATTAATGTTAATAAAAAATCAACTACAAAAACATAATAATTTATTAGATGTATTAGTACATTTAATTCCAAAATCAGTAACAATAAGCAGCTCCAATGATTTAATACTTGGCTATATAGCTAATAATAATAATTTTAACATTAGAAATCATGAAAATTCACCAATTTCAATAGAAAATAAAGAAATCAAAAAATTAAATAATTTTATTTGGAATCAATCAGAATTATATTTTGAAGGTACAGTTTATATTAATAATCATCTTCATTATTTATTCAACAACGAATATTCATTCAAGGATTATTATTGTAATGTTTCTGGTCATCATAATTTTCTAAACTCTTCAAATATTGGTGATTGCAAAATGGAGGTTAGAGGATCAAGTGATTATTTATATATATATAATGGTAAAGATGTTACTCGTGAAGAAATTAGTTTGGATCATGTTAAAAATATTATCAATTTAGAATGTGACGATATTTATATATGTTTTGAAATAAAATCAGAAAAAGTAGAATTTAATGAAAAACAAGCTCAATTGGAATTTATTTCATTGATAAACAAAATTTCAAATTCATCACATCCATTATTGCATGTTACAACTGATTTAAATAAAAGATGGAATATTTCTTTTTGGGATGAAGATGGCAATTTAAATACTTTTAAAATGGAAAGAATTAATTCAATTTCATTTATTAGAGATTTCATATCACAAGTAAAATTGAATTATGGAAATTACATTGAAAGTTATCAAGTTCATGGTATTAATGTTTTTAAAAAACAAATTGCCAAAACAGTTACAACAACATCAAGTAACTAATAAACTATCAAAAAAGAATTACAATATAATTAAATAGTAATTACAATGTAAAAAAATGTAAATAAAAAGAGAAACATTGTTGCAACAATGCTTTTTTTTTTTTTTCGTTGTAAATTTAAAGTTTGTTTTTAATTTATTTAAAATAATAATAGGTTGTGAAATATTTATATATATAAAAAAATAATAATTAACAATTAAAATAATAATTAATAATAATAATAGTTGTTGTGGTGTGAAGTAGCGTGTTTGGTTGGTTGGTGCGTTTATGATGTTTGACCTTATATTTGTTTTTGTATGTGCAATTGCAGTAATATTATTATTGGTTGATTTATTTGGATTGGTTTAATGTCTACCTCTCTTTTGACGAGCAGAATGTTCTCTAGCACCAATTTGTTTATCTCTAAATGAACGAAGATCTTTACCTCTAACTCTTTTAGTTTTAAGAGTAAGAACAAATGGTTTGGTAACTTTTGCTTTATATTCATTTGTAGTTGATTTACCAGTTTTATCACGACGTGATGCTTTACTTCCATATCCACCATCTCTACCTTCTTTAGCTTTTGCAATTCTTTCTTCCAATGAATCCTTCTTCTTTTTATGTGCACCATATAAATCTTCTGGATTAATTACACCATGTACATTTTCTTCAGAATCTTCACCTTGATCCATACTATAGTTCAATAAATAGAGTATTAGTAAATTACTCTATTATCACGATAATAATAATTAAATAAATAAATTTTACATACTCTTCATAATCCTTATTATTTGCAATTGCTTCTTTTAATATTCTAAGTTTTCTAATTCTAACTAATTCTTCATCTGTAAGAATTTTAATATCATCTGATCTTAATACTTCAACTTTTTCTCTAACTTGTTTAACTTTTGGCTTTTATTCTTCTTCTTCTTCTTCGGCTTCATCTTCATCATCTTCATCATCTTCATCAACTTCTTCCCATTCTTCATCATCAGAATCACCTTCAACACCTTCGGTATTTGTATTTGTTTCTTCATCTGACATCCATTCAGAATCACCGTCTTCTTCCTCTTCTTCTTCTTCTTCTTCGTCTTCATCTTCATCTTCACCGTCTTCATTAATACCAGATGTATCACCATCAACTTCTTCCCAACCTTCTTGATCTTCTTCATCAATTTCTTCATCGTCATCAGATTCAAATTCTTCACCAGCTTCAATTGCATCTAATCTAGCATTTAATTCTTCATCCATTAACAAATCAACACCATCAATACCTTTACTAACTTTAGTAGCACCAAATGCCAATAAACCAACATCAGACTTATTTTTACCTCTTTCTTTCTTTGGAAGGAGTGATGGATAATTATCTCTAAAGAATTGAAGCAAACTTTTGGAAGCCATAGCAACACCCTTTTCTTTTTTATCTTTATAGAGAATTAAATCTTGAAGTAATACAGAATCCATAGCTAATGGACAACGAGAACAAATGGAACGAATTGTATTTAAACCAATTGCAATTACTTCTGAAGCACAACCATCATTTACAAAATATTTTGCAATTGTCATAATTAATGGTTTCAATACATCTGGATCAACCAATTCATGACATGATTGTGCCAATACAGCCAATAAATAAGTTATACTTTTTTGATGTGGTTGTAAATATTTTTGAAGGAATGGATAAAAATTGTATACCATTAATTTATGAACATAAATTAAACGTGATATAAAATTCATCATCATAATTCTAGTTTCAAATTTCTCTGTTGTTTTTGCTAATACATTGAATAATTTATCACAGTATCCTTGTGGGTCATGAATTAATTCAATGGCTGGGAAATTTGGTTGAAGTTTATTTTGTTCTTCAATTTTTGCTTTCTTTAAATCAACTTTACTCTTTGCTAAACGTGTAACTCTACCCTTTGTCTTTTTACCAACACGATGTGCCAATGATTTCTTTCTATAGTTATCTTTTGCTCTCTTTTCTTTGGTTGCTTCATCTTCATCTTCATCATCTGGTTTATCCGGATTATCAATATGTAAAAAGAAATTTAATGTTGTAATTAAAATTTTTGAATTTTTTGAAAAAATACCATTACTAATTACATTTACTGTTTTTGTATCATGCCTAATAATGTAGTAATATAATGTATTAGTATATATTATTATTTTTTTGTGTATATGTGTATTATTATTATTATTATTATTAATTACTTACCAAATTTTCTTTCTAAATAAATCAATCATAACTTTTAATGACATTTTCGATGCGATTTCTGAATCATCATTCATCATTGTATACATAAAATTTTGAAGTGTTCTATTTAATTTTTGATTCTTTTGTTTTAAATTTGTATTTTTAATATCGGCAACGATATGACTGTATAATAAACTACGAAGTGGTTTATCGTGAACTCTAAATAATTTGAAAAATAATGATAACAATGCAATTTGAGGTAACAGATTACGATTTCTCATTAAAATTAAACTTTTTGCTAAAATCCTTCTTAAATCTGGTTCCAAATTATTACAATTATGTTCTAATAAATCTGATATTTGTTTTGGAAATTCTGATAATTCTTTTGGGTAACATATACAAACCTTTTTATTATTAAAAATAATAATTAATATTCTGAATGAATTAGGTGTATATATATTGTGTTTAGATTTAATTTAATCAAAATATACATACATGACTTAAATAACTAACTAATTGTGAAAAATGTTTATATTCTTTTGTTGGTTTTAATTGAAAAATTTGTAATTGTGTTAAGTAATGTTGATATTGTAATAAAAATTCTTCTTTATATGCTGATGGATCACGCTTTGTTAAATTTTGTAATTGTAATAGATCTAAAATTCTTGTACCCATTTTTATCTGTATATGTGTGTATTAAACTATTAAAAAAAAAAAAAATATTTTCTTTTTTTTTAAAAAATAATTTTTATTTTTTTTTTTTTTTTTTTTTTTTTTTTTTATTTTTTAATTTTATTTTTAATACTAAAAATAAAAAAAAAAAAAAGATATTTAGTTTTTGATTTTTTTGCATTTTCCAATCCATATTAATTTATCTTATAACAATAACAATAATAATTACCAATTTACACAATGCAATGTTTATTTTATAAAGTTATACATAATAAATATTTATTTAATTTAATAATGAATCAAATTGAATCTGTTGAATGGATACAGTATACAGATTATAAACAAATTTATAGAAATAATAGAATTAAATTCAAAGATATTAAATCTTTAGAATGGATGATAAAGAATAATCAATATGAATTATTAAAATGTAAATTACAAGTAAATGAATATATTGAAATTGATCAAATTGGTTTAGAATGTTGTTTAAAATTAGAAAATGAAATTTTATTAAAAGAGATAATTACATTACTACTGGATAAAAAAAGAAAAGAATTAAAAGAATTTGATTTAATATCAATTTCATTAAATTATAAAGATGGTCCATTATTTAAATCATTTAAAGTATTATCAAAACATCCATTTTCATTACCAATTAATATTGATAATATTAGTAATGGTGAAATTAAATCAATACCAATAATTTATAAATTATTAAAAGTTGTACCACCATTATCTTTTATTCCAAATTATAATGATGATGGATTTATTATTAATGAATTAAATTTCATTTGTTCAAAATTTAGTTATAAAAAGTTAAATTCATTTTTATCAAGAGTAAATAATCAAATTAATCAAGAAATTGGAATTAAATTTAAAAAGTTTAAAATTACATTTAACCATAATAATAAAAAATCAAATGAATCAATTAATAAATTTATTGGGATTTATACTGGCCAAAATTGTTTTGAAAATGATTCATGTGATATTGAAATTAAAACATTAATATTTTTATCAAGTAATAGTCAACAATATCAAGATTCAATAAATTGTATATTATCAATTAATGGAGAAAACAGATTTAAAAATTCATTTCCTAAATTCAATTCAATTTTAAATGAATTAAATTTTAAAGATTTTAAATCAACAAAATTAAAAATTAAAAATATAAATTCAATTGATTGGTTATATGATAATTCAAATCATCCAATTATAAAGAAACTATTTATAGATTATAAATCAAAAGAATTATTTCAATTTAATAATACAAGTTTAATTAATTATGCAATTAGTAAATTTAAAGATAATGAATCAATAATAAATTTTAAAACTGATGATATTAATAATTTACAATTTAAAACAAGTTTATATAAATATCCATTTTTTAAATCAATTACCAAATGTATGATAATGGAATTGGAATACATTAATAAAAATATAGAAAATTTATTAATTGATTCAAATTCATTTTATTCATATTTTAAAAAAGATTCAAATTGTTTTTCAAAATTATCAACTGATAAATTAATTGAATTAATTAATTTTTTAAATTTAAATGAATATTATAATTTCATTCCATACTTTTTCCCACAATTTATAAGATTAATTACAATGTCTAATTGTGATAATGATCATCATTCAATAATTGACTACTCAAGAATTAAAATCAATTTCAATTTATTCAAATCTGAATATGAATGGTTATTCATTGACGTAATAAAAGAGTTTTTACCAAATATACTTGTATTATTATTTAATGGTAATAATATAAATCCAATTCATACAAAATATACATTAATAATTCAATATATAACATTATCTTCATTTCCAAAAAATACAAAACCATCATTTAATTCAAAATATAATTCAATTTATTATGTTGATAGAATTATAAAATGTATTGAATTAATAGTTTATCAAATTTCAAATGACATATTTATAATTAACCCAAATGATTCAAATGAAGATGAATTTCAAGAATATATATACTGTTGTAATTTAATAGTCAATTATTTATTTAAATCATTAATTGGTATACCGGTTTTAACAATTGATAAATTTAAATCAATTTATCATGTGATTGTAAATGGTGTAATTAAAACTAGTATTGGTGATATACCAATTATTATTGAACATACACTTTACAATTCAATATTTTATTTATCAATTTATTCAAAAAAGTTTGCAAAATTTATTTGGGAATTACCAAACGATGTTCGAACATTAAATTATCCATATCCAAAAATATTCACATATGATTTCATCTTCAATAATTCATTTGATACAATACTTGGTAAATTAATTAAATGTAAATCAGATGTATTACAATTGGATAATAGTAGTGGTATTGTTAATGAAGATAATGATAATAGTATTATTGTAGATCAATTTGATTTAGATTATTTATTAGATATAAGAAGAGTTGATTTATATACAAAATATAGTCTCCACAATAATAAATAAAATGTATCATTTGATATACTATAACCTTTTTTTTTACATATAAATCATCAAATTATTTATTTACTTTATTTGTTTTATAATTGGTGGTGATTGTTGTTATTATTGTCGTTGGAAGTTGTATTATTATTTATCAGCTTCACTTTCTTCTTCTTCGTTTTCTTCGTCTTCTTCTTTATCTTCTTCTTTATTTTGTTTTTTTAATTGGTTGTTTTCAGTTTCGAGTTGTATAATTTTTGAATTTAATTGTTTGATTTCATTATCTTTGGATGTTAATTGAGCTTCCAATGTACGAATTCTTTCTCTTTGTTCTGCTAATGTTGCTGCAGAGGTTGTTGTTGTGGTTGTAATTGGTGTATCACTAATAATTTCAATCTTTTTACTTGATAATTCATCGTCCTCATCTTCATCTCTTGGTCTTTTATTACCATTTGTACTACCACCACCTGTTATATTTGTTTCTTTTAATGGTGGTGATGATGAAATTAATGTAGTTGTATTCGAATGACCACCAACTGCAATGGCTGCTTTCTTCTTATTTTTGTTTTCTTCCTCTATTAAATAACCCAATTGAACAATGAGTTCTGCTTTGTTCGCTAATGGTGCATTCTTTATACCAGTACGCATAAATATTTGTTGCTTTAATTTAGGTAATGTAAAATCCATCAATGTAACTCCATCAATTTTATATAAAACGTATTTATCAAACATCTTTGATTTAGCTTTTGACATTTTTGATTGTTGATTTGTTATGTGTATGTTTATTATTATTATTTATCTGATTGGTTGAATGTTCTATATATCTATTATGTATGATAAAGTGTCACATGTGCTAAAACAAACTAAAATTTTTTTAAATTTGAAAAAAAAACAAAAAAAAAAAAAAAAAAAAAAAAAAAAAAAAATTTTAAAAAAATAAAAAAAAAAAAATAAACAAAAAAAAAAAACACAATCAAAAAAAAAAAAAAACCCAC
>JACAFY010013720.1:0-34560 GCA_015252635.1 Dictyostelium capitatum | reverse complement strand
TTTTTTTTTTTTTTTTTTTTTATTTAAAAAAAAATTTTTTTTTTTTTTTTTTTTTTGATTTTTTAATTTGTTTAAAAAAAAAAAAATTGGTTTTTTGTTTAAAAAAAAAAAAAAAAAAAAAAAAAAAAATCCGCTGTGTTGGGGTTGTATGTGAGCAAAGAAAAAAAGATAGAGAGAAGTAAAGACTATTAAAAATAAAAAATGGACAAACACGTTTTTATTGTATATCAAACAATAATAACGTGTATATATATTTTTTGTTTCAATAACTTTCCCTTTTTTTTTTTAAAAAAAAAATGAATTATGTGTGTGTGTTGAATATTGTATGTGATGTATGTATTTTGATTACTTACAATTCAATTCCATATATATTGATTAATTTATTCCAATAATTTTTACAATATGGTACCCATCTAAATATATGATCTTTATCAATAATGTATCTTCTTTTTTTAGTTGGTGCGCCAGTTGAATCTTTGTTAAATATTGTATTTTGATTACTTGATGATGATAATGATAATGAATTTTTAATATTTTTATTGTAATTATTATTGTTGAAATCAAATCCATTACTACTACTATTTAATTGTGAGTGAATATTATTGTTCCTAATAATAATAAAAAAAAAAAAAAATTGATTAATATTTGATAACACTTTAATATAATTAAATTAATTTATAATAATAAATTAAATTAAAGCAAATATTTACATTTGTTGTTGTTGTTGTTGTTGACCTCCTCCTCTTTTAATGTCTTCATCTTCATCTACACTTTGTTGATCATGTTCATGATTTTGTTGTTGTTGTTGTTGTTGTTGGTTTTGTTGATTTAATTCATTTTTATTATTATTATTATTGTTACTACTATTATTGTTACTATTATTATTGTTACTATTGTTATTGTTACTATTAAATAATCCAAACATTGTTGATTTTATTTTTTTTATTATATATTAGTGTTGATAATTGTATGTTTGCGCTAAACTGACATGTGTATAAGTGTGTTAAAATACGAAAATAAATAAATTGAGTGTGTTGTGGTGAGTTTTTTATTGCAATAAAAAAATAAAAAAATAATTTCGTTTATAGTGGATTAAACATTACTACTGCTTGTATACTGTAATATAGTTGGTTTTTTTATTTTTTTATTTTTTTAATGGTAAACAAAAGAGATACAACGTTGTGTTTATATGTAAAAAAAAAATTGAGTAGTGAAAAGACGGTTATTTTTCAAAAAAATAAAAATCAAAAAAGAAAAAAAAGATTTTTTCAAAAAAAAAAAAAATAAAAATAAAAAGAAAATATTTTTTTCATTTTCCATAATAAAAACAAAAACAACTCATTTTGAAAAAACCTCAGTGTAGTTATTATGGCGATGATTTTGTGTTAGTAATTTGATAAGATTCGTTAAATACAAATATAGATTTTAATTTAATTAGAATTACTTGAAAAATGAAAATTTGTACTTAAACACGAAAATATATATTGATATTTATTATTTGTCGCGTGGTCTATCAAATATTTGTTATAGTAGTATGATAACACTGATAAAGAGCAGTATTAAATTTTTTTTTTTTTTTTTTTTTGTGACATGTATGAAACGTAATGTTGTGAAGGTTGTATAGGTGTTAAATATTTTATATAAATTTAATATTATTATTAATTTAGAAATAGTTGCTATGGACACACCCACATTAATGTCTATTGACAATTGCATATGGGTTTAAGAATGTCAATATTGTCAAAAATGTTTTTTTTTTTAAAAAAATATATATATACTACCTACCTACTAGTAGTTTGATTATATATAGATAGAAAATAATATTTTTAAAATTTTGAAAAACATACTTTAATTTTATTGATAAACACTTGGAATTATAATTCATTGCTATACATTATAAATAAGTCTGCATATTTTAAACCTCCATTGGTTACTTTAGAAGATTTAAATATTTTGAAATTTAACTTTTGTAATAACACTACTAATAAATAAAATTTGTTTACTAATAAATAAAACAAATAAAATGACATTTGACTCAACAATATTATCCTTTAAACACTAAAGATTATCCTTACATTTGATTTTTATTATATTAAATAATCAAATAATCAAATAATCAATACATGGAGATAAAATTAATCCAAAATTTTTTTTATTTTTTTAAGCCAGGCTTTAGGTCTTAGTTTAAAGTAACCATTTTTTTTAAAACACTAATAAATAAAAAACTATATAAACAAATAAATAAAAAAATAAAATGACTTTTTACTCAACAGTAACTTTATTAAACACACAACAACCTATAATAATGGAAAAATATAAAGTAAAAAGGGAAGTTATTTATTGTTGTTCAAGAAATAATGGATTATTATGTACAAACTACCCAATGGAATTATTAAATAATTTATCAAATGAAGAATATGTTTTTATAATTGAAAAGTTTAATAGGATGACAAGAGATCACAGAAAATATATAACTATGTCTAGAATTATATTTGTAGCTTTTTTCGTGATTTCAGCTATTCCATTAATCATTGGTGCAATTTATAATAATTTACTTGGGTTGTACTTAAGTGTATCACTCGCAATTATATCTTTATTTGTATATTTGGTAGTATTATTTACAAAAAACAAAAAAGTATATTTTTGATTTTTAATGTAATCCTATTAACAACTCAAAATAACAAAAACATGTATGCTAATACAAAATATAATAACTATTAGTCACTAAATGAATTAAATCAACAATAGAACGACTAAATTTAGTTTATTTAAATCGTAATGTTAAGTTGGGTACTGATAAATTACTGAATAGAAGGTTCTCAAGATTATAATATGTTCTATTAATCCATTACCCTTGTCAAATGTTACAAACAGAACAAATGTATTGCACACAACAAATAACCATTGAAAAGAGTTTAAGTTATAAAGATAATAACAACAACGAAAATACACCACTCTATAATTATATAAAAAAATTATTATCCATTAAACTCTAAACACAAAGATATTGTTAATTTATTCTTACATTTGATTTTATTATGTTAAAGAACCAAAATATATGAATATAAAGAATGTAAAAAAAGATAATGTGTATACCGAAGTCGGTCAATAATTTGAGATATCTTAATTTTTTTTTTTGCGTATCAAAATTTACCCATTTTTTCAAAAAAAACTTTATTTTTAATTTTTTATTATCAACAAATCCTGGTTGCTTTATAGTACTTAAATAAAAAAAATGATAACCATTTACATTAACACCAATAAATAAATAAATAAATAAGCAAACAAATAAAATGGCATTTGACTCAACAGTACTTTTAACAAACGCACAAAACCAACCACCAATGCAACAACTTCAACAACAAATACCACCACAACAACAGCCACTACAACCACAACAATTACAATTACAACAACCAATAATAATGGGAAAATATAAAGTAAAAAGAGAAATTGGTCATTGTGGCTCAACATTAACAGGACCACTATCAACAAACTACCCAGTGGAATTGTTAAATCATTTATCAAATGAAGAATATGTATTTATAATTGATAAATTAAATAATATGGCAAAAAGTCACAGAAAATATATAAATATAACTACAATTATATATATAACTTTTTTGGTGGTTTCAAATGTTCCATTAATCATTGGTACAATTTATAATAATTTATTTGGAGTTTTCTTATATTTATCACTTGCAATTATGGCTGTAGTTGTATATATCGTTGTATTAATAAAAAAAATTAGAAAAGTATGTATATTTGTTGTGATATTATCAATAACGGTAAATTACAAAATCATGTATACTAATGTACAACAATCTAACTACTACTAGTCTACATGTGAATTAACATCAACAATAGAACAATTAAATTTAGTTTATTTAAATCGTAATATTAAATTGAATACTGATAAATCATCAAGAGGAAAATTCTCAAGTTTATCATATGTTTTATCAATCCATTATCCTTGTCCAATGTTACAAATGGAACAAATTCAAATGTATTACACTCAACAACCACAACAACAAATATTACAACAATCACAACAACCACAATATGTCATGTACTCACCACAACCATACATTATACAACCACAACAACCAATTATTGAAAAAGGTTTAAGTTATAAAATTAATAATAACAACGAAAATACACCACTTTTATAATTATATATATTTTAAATTAAAATAAAAAAATTATTATCCTTTAAACACTTTATTCTTACATAAATAAAACTATAATTATCATTTTTCTCCAATGTAATAAATATCAATCTTTTAGAATTTTTTATGAATCAAAGCATACAATACTTTTGCATTCTCCAAATCATAACCCACCATCGCATCTATTTCTTTTGTTAGCTTCCATTTTAGCATTACTTGTCAAACGCTGTGTACCAGTCGGCAGCTAAAAATATACCATCGTTTTTGGTGTAGTTACCTAATATATTCCTCATGAGCATTGGCATTGATTGTAAAACTATCAATTTCGAATTAAGGCACTAAAATAACATTTTGGTTTAAATAAATATAAAGAGACAGTTTTGTAATATTAAAAATGATTTTATCGTGATATTTGATAAAAAGAGATTTTAAAAAAAGCTTTGATGTAAAAAAATTGATCTAAAAGATAGAAATTCAAAAAAACAAATTATAGGAGATAGAAAAAGTTAGTATTTATATTTAAAAAAACAATAATATTTTTAAATATATTATATTTTATTTTATGTACATTTTTAGTTTCGGTTATTACCTTGTTATTATTAATATTATTATTATTGTTTTTTTTGTGATTAATGTATTCCGAGGATCATATATTATTAATTGATAAAAAACTATTATTATTGTTATTATTATTATCGTTATAATCTACAGCTAGGAAATTAAACTTCTTTTCAACAAATACAAATTTTGATTGTTGGTATAGTATATTATCATTATTTGATTTTGAGAAATCCTTTTGAATTACAATTACTTTATCTTGATTTTGTTGTATTGCTTTAACTATAATGAGTGGAAATAATGGAATCATTAATGCAGATGCTGCAACGACTTTAATAATATAATTCTTTTGATTGAAATCAAATTGGTCACCATTTAAACAATCAATACCATTTCTAAATAAACGTCTTTGTGAGTCTTTGCTCAAAACATTTGGTGGTGTAATTATAAATCTATCATTTTTATAAACAAATGAACATACATTTGAAGTACCTTCAAATATTACACGTTTAGTTGGTTGTTCATTTATAAATATCTATAATAATAGAAATTATTATTAGTAATTATTATTATTAACAATAAAAGAAATATTATTTAAAAATTTAAAATCTTACTCTAATTTCTTCACCACCAATTATTCGTGATTCAATTACTAAATCTTCTTTTTCAAAAATCCATTTATTACTAATGTATCTATCATTCATTTCATTATTCATTTTTAAAAATTATTTATTTATTTAATTATTTGATTAATTAATTAATTAATTGTTTATTTATTTGTTTTTTTTTTTTCGTAATTTGTGGTTGTGATGTTTTTTCTTTTTTTTATATTCCAAATATAAAAAAAAAAACAAAAAAGTTGATGGGATATTTTATTTGTTCTCTTCTAATAATTAGAAAAAACAGAAAATATTCCTGTTTATAATACGCATAAAAAAAAAAAATTCAAACCAGGAAATTCGATTTTTAAAAAAATTTATATGGTGGAAAATTTGAAAGTATTTTTCTTTATAAATAACTGGTTGATGATGTTGCTGATGATGGGTGAATGTGAGTGATTATATTATTTAAAAAAGGATTTTATTCAGTGGTTTACAAAAATAGGTTGGTTTTCTGTTTAATTTTTATTCTACATGTGTCAAATCAATCCTGTGATTTTTTGTTTGTTTTTTTTTTTTTAAATTAAAATTACTATTTACATTAGTGAGTTACGAAAATGAAATATATTGTGGTGCGTGGTTTCTGGTTGTGATCACACATACATATATTGAGGTGTGCCACCACATTATAATTTTGGTCTTGTTGATAAAATTGAATAATCAACATCATCTTCTAAAAAGAAATCCAACATTAATTTTGCACCTTTAACCATTGAATATTGTTCTAAATCTTTGACACCAGCTTGTTTAACACAGTATTCATCAACAAAAAAATTACCAGTTGTTGTAATTGGTTGTGAAAGTATCCACATTACAGCATCAGACATAATATCAACTTTTCTACATTGACTTGAAATGTCAACACCACCCAACATTTCCATTGCAGCAGTGAAAATTGCTGTCATTGGCCACAATGCATTGAATGCAACTTTACCTTTAAATTCTTCTGCCATACCTAAAACACACATTGACATACCATATTTTGCCATTGTATATGCTGGATGTCCAGCAAACCATTTTTTATCCATACTCAATGGTGGTGATATATTTATAACATGTGGTGTAAATTTGGATTTCAATAAATATGGTAAACATTTTTGAGTTGTTAAATATGTACCACGTGCATTTACTCCCATCTGTATTTAAATCAAACATTATTAGTATATATGTATATTTGTACATAGTAAATAATATAAATGTGATTACAATACCATTAAATCAAATTTCTTTGAATTTGTTTCCAATGTACCGGTTAATGAAATTGCAGATGCATTATTAATCAATATATCAATGCCACCAAATGCTTCAACTGCTTTCTTTACAGCATCTTCAATTTGTTCTTCGTTTCTAATATCAACAGAACATGCAACACATTTAGCACCTAAACTTTCAATCTCTTTTTTAACAGAATAAATTGTACCCTTTAATTTTGGATGTGGATCAGCGGTTTTAGCAGCAATAACTACATTTGCACCTTGTCTAGCTGCACTTTTATAAAAAAAAAAAAATAATAAATAATTACATATTAACAATTGTACCCTAGCATGATATTACTACCACACAACAATATTTAAATATTTAAATCAACCTACGCAAGTGCAATTGCTTCACCAATTCCTCTTGATGCTCCTGTAATAAAAATTGTTCTACCTTTTAACATTGTGAGTTGTAATGTCTGTTGTGTATGTGTGTATATAATTAATTAAAAAATTAATAAAATGAAATTTTAAAAAAAAAATATGGCATTAAAAAAAAAATTTTTGAAAAAGGGTTTATAGAAATCGCGCTATATATCCATTAAAAATAGATAACTCATACGCAATTTAATATTCTGACGATATATAATAATAAACTTTTATAAATTATTTATTGTATTTTCTTATTGTGTAATTGAATTAATGGTCTAACGAAATTTAAAAATTGGGAATTAAAATTTGATTCAGAGAATCTTTCAGTTGATTCACGTGCTTTCTTTTGCATTTCGGTATACTTTTCACGATATGCTAATATTTCGTGAATGTATTCAGCGTATTCTTCTTTTGTTGAAGCAAGGAATCCAGTTACATCATGGTGAACAATATCTTCTTTTGGACCAGCAGAATTATTTGCAACTGGTATAACACCTGCAGCCATCAATTCAACAACACCAATTCCAAAATGTTCATTATACATTGTATGAATACCAACTGATGCTTCTGATAATAATTGATTTAAGGCATTTGATGAAATTGATATTTTAAAATCAACATTATCTTGAATTCCTAATTGTAATGCTTCTTTACGTAATTTTTCAACTCTATCTCTATCACCTTGATCTCTAACACCACCTACTAATACTAATTTTGTATTTAATTGATCTCTGTGAATTGGATATTTATCCAATAAGTGTGCCAATGTTTTCAATTGTAATGAATGGTTCTTTTCTGGTCTAAATTGCGCAATCGATAATATTGTATTACTTCTCTTTCCATCCATCCAACCTAATGGTATTTCTTTTCTATTCTCTACGTCGACTGGTGGATATACTACAAATAAATCCTTTCCAAATTCTTTCTTCCAAATTGATGCTATATGATTACCTGTCCATGTACCATTTACCAATACTAATTTTGAAAAACTACCAACTAACCAATAAATCTTTGAAAATATAATGTAATACCTGTAGGTAATAAAGTATATTGTATAATTGTTAGTATATATGTACTACTTGTATACAA
This sequence comes from Dictyostelium capitatum, assembly GCA_015252635.1. Taxonomy (NCBI): domain Eukaryota; phylum Evosea; class Eumycetozoa; order Dictyosteliales; family Dictyosteliaceae; genus Dictyostelium; species Dictyostelium capitatum. The sequence goes on along the minus strand of JACAFY010013720.1, from coordinate 26,457 downwards.
CATATAATAATTTACAAATACATACACTAATTTACTGTATGTTTTAAATTTATTTGATGAGATTGATTTATCATTGTTGAAAGATTCAGAAGACGATTTTACCGAGGTGATCATATCACTACTAATGGTTGGATAATGAACATAACATGCAATTGTACAATTTGCAATGATAGAGAATATAGGAAATGTGAATGCATAACCCATAGTATCGAAAAATATAGTTGGATTATGTAATGATAATGCTTCCCAACCTAATATCATTGAACCTAAACTTTGACCAATCAGTGTAAATCTAGGAAAAGTTGATGCTTCAACCCATTTTCTTTTTGTTAATCTCTTGAATACTACATTATCTGTTTTCAATTCAATATCAAATGTATTTTTAATCTTTTTGAATATATCTTCATCAGATTCTTTATCACCTGTATACACTATACAATCAATATCTTTTAAATTGTAATTATCTTGAATTGTTTTAATTGCACACCATAATACTCTTTCACCACCACCACCTGCTGTACAATATGGATGAAAGAATCCAATTGATATTTTACCATTTGTTGCTGATTTATTACCACCATATTTGAATCTTAATGCTAATATAATCAATGATAATACTACTAATAATGGTAATACCAATACAATTATAGTTGATACTAATGCTGCTAACGTCATTGATAATGTTAACAATATAGTTATTATCATAAATGCCCAAAAAAACATTACTATCTTTTCCATCTTTTTTTCTTTTACTTATGAAAAAAATAAATTAAATTTTAATTTAAAAAAAAAAAAAATAAAAAAACAAAAAAATTCTAAAAAAATGATTTTTTTCCAACTACTGGTGACAATACACATCTCAAATTATTTATCCAACATATTTTATTATTCATTTTATTTTTCTCTCCTTTATTATTGTTTATTTTATTATTAATTTTTTATAAAATAATTTATTTTCTACCATTAATTTCCCTCCAATTTTATCAATTTCTACTTTTTTTAATGTTTCCAATTCTTCAATATTAATTTCCTCCACCCGATAAAGAGCTTTATTCTACTTAAGTTAATTATAATTGATAACCCTCAAAGAACATTTTAAACAGGTCTATAAAAACATTAAACCAAAACCAGTCACCTCAGATTTTAAAAAGTCTAACAAAGTGAATAAATATAAATTTTTATATCCAAATTTTAAAATTTACAATTGAGAAAAATAATAATTACATTCACCAACAAGCACATAAAAAAAATTTATGATAAACCTAATTTTTATATATATTGTATCACCCACCTTCCTCAAACTATATTAAAAATAATCAATACCAATTGTAATTATTTTTTAAAAGTAAATAGAAAATTGATTAGATAAATCAAGATTACCGAGTTTTAGTTACATATATTTTCAAGTGACACACCTATTCGATTAGATATTTATTGGGAAAATAAAGTATGACATTTATTTTTATTTGAAAAAATCAATCGTTTTTTAGACTACACTATACGGTTTTAATAATTTGTGATGGTTTTGAAAAAATTCAAAAATTTAAGAGAAAAAAAAGATTTTTATTTTCTTTTTTTTTTTTTCATTTAAAATGAAAAAATTGTATACACTTAAACATAAACAAATCATAATCATTTAATAATAATAATTATAATAAATACATATCAATAATAAAATGAGATTAAATAATATTATTTTAATATTTGTTGCCTTATCAGCATTTTTATTTTTATCAATAAATTCTCAATATATTTTATTTGAAGAATTTTTATATCAAAATGATTGCTCAAGTTTAAATGACCCATCATCATCATCATCATCATCATCCACAACAGAATCATGTGACTCTGATACTTTAATTAGAGGTGAGTTGTATAAAGAAGGTGAATGTTTATCATATACTACAAGTGATGTAGGTCCATCAATTCTCAGTCTTTCAAACAATTCTTTAGTTCAATCAATTTATAATGGTAGTGATACTTTTTGTCAAGGTATGTATTATTATTATTATTATTATTATGGCTATTACTTATTATAATTAATTATTATAAAATAAATGTTAATTATTTTATTTTATAATAAATAGGTTCAATCGTTGAAACAATTACTACAGAATTAAATACATGTCTTTGGAATTGTGATCCAGATTTTCCATATGGCCAAACATATAAAGTTACACAACTTGATTCAATCAATATCCCAGATAATACTATGGTAACAGTATGGTATAATGGTGATTGTGATGGTGAATTCAAAGAAAGGTATTTAATTTTTATATTTATAAATTTTTTAATGAAAGTTTATTTACTAATTTTTCCCTAATGTTTTAATTAATTAGAGTTGTTGCAATCTTTTTTGATGTTTTAAATAGATGTGATATTGCACCATCAGTTGATCTTGTATCATCAATTACTTCATGTAATTCTACTGCTTCAGTTGCAATGGCATATCCAACAGGTCAAAAATCATGTGACGGAACACCAGCTCAAGTAAGAGAACAATTATTACAAAATGTTTGTGGTGAAGATTTAAACATGAATCTTTTACAAATTTGTAATTCAAATGATTTACTTTTAAATTAATTTAAATAAATTATCATACATATTTAATAATGTTATTATATCATTTGGAATACTATATATGTGTGTATTATTAATATTTAATATTATAATTTTATTTCAATAGAAAATTAATTTATAAATATTAATATCAATAATTATTAATACTACTAAAATTTAAGACATAAAAAACAGTTTTATTCTCATTCACACACACAAACAAAACAAAAATAAATTTAAAAATTTTAAATAATAATTTTTTTATAAATTTTATTAAATATTTATTACCAATTTTAAATAACCAATATTCACACAATTTTTAGAATAGGTGCAAAACCAATTCCATTTGATTTTATTCAAATATCAAATTACAAATGAACATCAAATTAAGATTATTCAAATATTGAAAAGTTAAAAGAAATTGAAGAAAATAATAATAATCAAGATACATATCTTAGAGGTTATTTCATATCAAAAGATTCACAGGTTATAATTAATGTTTATTCAACACATTTAAATGAATAGTATTTCAATGATCCATTTACATTTAATCCAAATAGATTCATTGAAAATCAAAATTTAGAAAAGTATTTAGTTGGAATTGGAATAGTGGTGATATCAATTTGCACATCAACATGTTACTTAGTTGCATTTTCATTATTAAAATCAATTAAATTTTCATCAAATATTAAAATACCGGAATTAACTGAACCCGGGACTACTCTTGCACCATTACCATTTAATATTAAATGTTATTATTATATGCTAAAGTGTGAAAATTATTTTACAACTTATAAAAATTAATAAAGATACAAAATCTAAGGATTGGATTTTAAATAATAATAAAAAAAAGCCTTTAACAAACAAAAGTGGAGAAAAATAAAATGAGAGAAAAAAAATAATATTGAACAGCAAATTTTTTTTAATTTTTTTTTTTTTTAATTTTAATTTTTTTTTAATTTTTTTTTTAATTTATTTTTTCAACTGTGATCATCACAAATAATAATAATTATATATATACACAAATTTTCATAAAAAATGGATTCAGATTATTCTTTTTCATTAACTACATTCAGTCCTTCAGGTAAATTAGTTCAAATTGAACATGCATTACAAGCTGCTGCAAGTGGTGGTTCTGCAATTGGTATTAAAGGTATGTTACATATTTACTGCACACTTTCTCATGTCTATTCTACTCAACAACATTCACATATATATTAATATAACTTATTCTAATATTACTTTGACAATATTATTACAACAATTTATATTATACAGCAAAGAATGGAGTTGTATTAATTACAGAAAAGAAATTACATTCATTAGTTGATGTATCATCAGTTCAAAAGATATCAATGATTACAGAGAATATTGGATTAGTTTATGCAGGTATGGGACCAGATTCAAGAGTATTAATTAAAAAAGCAAGAAAAGAAGCAGAAAAATACTATAAACAATATAAAGAAAAAATACCAGTACTTCAATTAGTTAGAGAATTAGCATCAATAATGCAAGAATATACTCAATCTGGTGGTGTACGTCCATTTGGTGTTTCATTATTAGTTGCTGGTTTCGATGATAAAGGTCCACATCTTTATCAAGTTGATCCTTCTGGTTCTTATTTTGCTTGGAAAGCAACTGCAATTGGGTATATATCTCTATTTTTCTTATTTAGCATTACTATATTATCATCATGACAATCACCATACTAATAGATACTCATAAATTAATTTGTACAACAGTAAAAATATGATTAATTCAAAAACTTTTCTCGAAAAACGTTATAGTGATGATTTAGAACTTGAAGATGCTATTCAAACTGCTCTCATTACAATTAAAGAAGGTTTTGAAACTCAATTAACTGAATTCAATATGGAATTAGCTATCATTGGAAAGAATCAAAAGTTTGAAATTTTATCCTCTGATAAAATTAAAGATTATCTTTTAAATTTGTAATAAATTAATAATAATACACACATATCAACACATAAATACACAAAGATATATATAAATATACATACACAATAAAAAAAAAGAAAAAAAAAACTTGTTAAATAGCATAGAATGAAAAAAAAGAATAATATAATAACCAAACATCATCTTTTAATTTAAATTATATATATTTATTGTATTGTTGTTATATTTATTATATTTTATAAATCTTCTTCAGATATTGAAGTTGAAACTCTACATTCATAAGGAGATAAACAAGTGTACATTTTATGAGGCATCATTTGTGAAGATTTATAAGGTCTTGGTGAATAACTTCTAGTTATATATTCTTTAATATTTGGTTGAATTGATGAAGGAATACCATCACCATTTTCCATTTCATATTCATAATCTTCAATATCACCAAAGAATAAATATGAAATTGATTCAAATTCATTATCTAATATATCACTATAACCATCTTTATATAAATTATAAATAACTCTATCTAATTTTGAAAACTGTAAATGAAATTAATATATTACAATATATTACAACATTATATTAATTAGTAACTTACCTTGGTTTTTAACGAAATTAATTTTGAATAACTATTTTCTATATCTTGTAAACTTTTAAAAATTGGATCAAAATCTTTTGATTTAATTGATTCATAATGTGGAATTTGACATGACCAAATTTGATTAACAGTATCATTATATTTTTCAACCAATTGTTTTAATTGTTGGAAATCAATACCAAGACAATATTCACTTGATAAATTACTTTTAGTTTTTTCACTTGAAAATATAGTAGTAATACTTGTTAAAATTATGGACATAATTCTGTAAACGTCAATAATTTCAAAAATTAGTAACAGTTATTTTCGTTATTACTATTATTGATTAATCAAACACTTACTGATGAATTAAATCTGAAGGTAAAATTGATTCTAAATAATTAATTGCATTATGAGCTTGTTTGTTATGATCAAATAATGGTTTTTGTTTTGAAATTGGTAATGGTTTTGCTTTTGTCCAAGTTTTTTTCCAAATTGTATCATTACCAGACATTCTAATTGATAAACAACCATCACGACCAAATCCAGTCTTTTTTTCTCTTCCTTTAGATTCATCAAATTCATCAACAATTTGAGTGATTTCATCATTATCTTCATCATTATCATCATTGTTGTCAGATGATGATCTCTTATTATTATTTTCTTTTAATAATCTTTCTTGAATTGAATTAATTTCAGATTGTTTTGTGATCCAATCAGTGTTTGAATGCCATCTAATGAAATCTTGAAATACACAACCTGGATTTGAATATTTAAATGATTGCATATCAGATAATAATGAAACTGATTGCATTTCAATTCTTTTCTCTTGTGATATTGTATCATCACTCATTTCATTTAATTGATCTTGCACCATATCATCTGTCATTGGTCCAAATTCTTGAGTTGATGGAATTACAATTACCCTATCATGATATAATAAATATTGACCATCTAATTTCTTTAAATTACCACTACCAACATTATTATCACCACAATCTACAAATTCTTCATCATCTTCATTATCTTTTTCAATTATTGGTACATCCAATGTATCTTCAAAATCCTCCCAACCATCTTGTTCTTTTATTGGCTGATCATCTGCAATTGTAATATCATCATCGTCCCACCCATCTTGATTATTACCACCAGTGTTTGTATCTTTTGTAAAATTAGTTTCTTTAGTTGATGTTGTTGTTTCTTCAAAATTTGATTGAGTATGATCATATTCTTGTTTTCTTTTTATGCAATAATTGATCATTTGTAACTTTTGAAATATTAAACAATTATTTACACTAATATGAGAAGAAGAGAATGTTCTTGGAATTAGAATTTGATGTTCCCAGTGCCATTTAATTTCTTCAACAAATTCACTCCAAAACAATAGTATACCAACTAAACTTTGGATATTTAAACACATTATTGAAAATGAGAAAAACAAAGAATCAATTGGTGATCTTTTAATACTACTATTCCTGTTACCCAACGGTGATGAATTTAATTCCTCTTCTGGTATATTATTAAAATGGTATATATCTGATGGATCTTTCTTTTCAAAAAATAAATCATGCAACAATGAATCCAATTCTCTTGATGTTGGAATCAATGGTGAACTTAATGATGATGCTAATGATTTTGTAAATGTACCCATTGTCTTTAAAATACCTGCATTCGATGATGAATAATCTTCATTTGTTTGTTGTTGTTGTTGTTGTTGTTGATCATTATTATTATTATTTTGATGATGTTGTTGTTGATAATATTTTGATGATGTTGTTGACGGTGAATTACCACTATTATTATTTGTTGTTGTTTTATTTAAATTATAATCAGATAAAATTTGTTGATATGAAGTTGTAGTTGGTATTGATTTAATTGCATCAACATATGAAGTGAATACATTTATTACACCAATTGATAATTGAAATAAACTATTATGTGGTTTTCTAAATACAACTTTAATAAACCAACTTTTTGGAGTTTGCATTGATTGGAAATCATTTTCTAAAATATGAGTACTCTTTATTGGCGGACACATAACACAATAATGTAATTCATTAATTGGATCCATTGGATATCCCCATTTAAATATATCGTTATTGCCATTGTTGTTGGTATTACTATTTTTTAATTTATTATTTTCTTCATCATCATTTTCATCTTCATCAATTATTGATTGTTGTTGTTGTTGTTGTTGTTGTTGTGCTGATTGCTTGATATTATTATTATTACTACTATTATTTAAATTATTTATATTACTACTATATCTCCATTCTAAATCATCTAAATCATTTTTAATGTATGTGTATTTTGTTGAAGTTGTTGAAAGTGATAAGAATTGATCCCAATTTCTATCATCAGCATCTACTGATATTTTAGAGTAGAATATACGTAATTGTTTTTCAAATGATTCAGCAATATTTTGATTTGAAGATAATGTTGATAATACAATTGATTCAGTTGCAAACTTTACAAAAAAGTGATCTTCATTCTCTAATACTGATCTACTATTAATTGGTGCATACATATAACCAATAAAATTTTCGTATCTTTTTTCATCGAATCCAACAAACGATGGTGAATAACAATTGCAATTATGTAATGCAATTGAAAATGCAGACATAATACTTGAAAGATCTGTTACATTTGGTCCATTATCTCTTAATGCCAACATTACAAAATACTCTTGTATACCAAACCAATTTAAAAAGTTTTCAACTTGATATGTATTATTACCTATACCACCACCAGCACTTAAATTTATATTATCATTATTTATAAATTTATATTGAAAATCATTTTTTGCATTCATAAATCCTGTATATAAAAAGCGTATCCATTTTAATAATCATGTATTTTTACATTTGTTTTAATATAATATCATCTTACATACCATTATATTTTAATTTTGATATTTTAGATATCTCTGATTTCGATAAGTTTGTTGTATTTATTGGTGATATATAGACTAGTTGAAAGTTTGTATTATTAAATTGAAATGAATGATCAAATGATGATTTACGAGTTTCACAACAACTACTAATAACATCTTCTAATTTTGCAATTAAATTTTCCCATGCTGATGCTTGTGTATAATCTGTAATTTCAAAAAATTCATCTGTACCATCATGTTTATGTTTATATTTAGTTGTTTTTTTAGTTTTATTATTATTATTATTGATGTTGTTATTAACACTCATTTATTATTAGTTTATAATTGTTATAATGTATAGATATAAAAATAGAATCGTGTGTTTATATAAATTGTATTGTGATAAATTAAATTTTCAAAAAAAAAATAAAAAATTAAAATTTTTTTTTTTTTTAAAATTCAAAAAAAATTGTTGTTGTGCAAAGATATGATATGGTTGTTTGTATATTTTATTTATTGTGGTAATCTTAAACCTGTATTTACAAAAACAGTTGGGAGGCTATGAACATTATTCAATGTTAAAATATCGACCTTTAGTTTATCCAAACGATCTTGATTTAATGTTAATGGTTTACCACGTTTCAAACCTAGATCTTCAGAATAATGAGCATCCAAATAAACAGTTCCCCATAATTTTGATTTTTGATTTATATTTATAATGATATAAGTTTCACTAAATATTAAATATAAACCAATTGGATGAATTTCATTATCATTATTGTTTGTTCTTGAAAAATTGGAGTGACTGAAATAATCTTTTAAACATAATAAATCACCACATAATAAACAAATGAATTTAACAACACCATTTTCACCATTACACTTTGAACATTTCTTTTTACTGGTAGATTCTAAAAAGAATTTATGATAATCCAATGGTAATTTGATAATATCAAGTTGACCATATGAACGTAATGGTAATTCCCTATAATAAGATTCACTATCTTTACCACTGTTAAACCAAACATTTGATATTAATTGATTAATTATTTCATTTTTAAATACCAACTTTTCAAAGAATGAATAATCTTTAATACCTGATGAATCCACTAAAAATTTAGTTAAAATTTGAAATTCACCAATACCTTCACCAACATCAACACTATCAACAATCTTTAAATTTGTATCAATACAACATGATAAGAAACAAACTTTTCTAAGGAATGGGATACAAATATTCAATACCTGTTCATCTAAATTTGTGAAATTTGAGTGGTCAATTTGATTTAAAAATTCAAACATCGAATTTAAATTTTTAAATTTCTGTATTGAGATTCCAAAAAACAAAATATTAGTATATTTTTATTTATATATTAAATTTGGAAAATAAAACCACACCTACATATACATATAAAATTGATTGAATAAAAGTGCCAATAAAGAATAATGAAATAATATATAATAATGGTGGTTTGTTTGATTTCGATGATTCATTTGAAAAATAAAATCTAACTAATAATCCAAACATATCCAATCTAATAAATGAACTACCATTATTACTGTTGAAAATAATACCAATTAACGATTTCAAATCCATTTGTCTTTTTTCATTATCCAATAATGATTGTTCAACTGTTTTCCTTAATAAATTTTGAAGTGGTTGTCTTACAAGATTAAATGTATTTGCATCAATCAACTTATTCTTTCTTTTTGATAATTCATATACACCAATACCACTACCAATTAAATTCCATAAATTATGAATCTTGTCAGTATCTGAATTTGGATTTGTTGTATTTTCATAAATAAAGTTTACAAATTGATCAAATGTAAATGTTGACGGTGATGATAATGCTGGTATTAATCCGTCGTTATCATTTGTGGTCGTGGTGGTATTTGTAGTTGTAGTTGTTGTACCAATATCTTTAATACTTGATTGATAAATTGAATTTAACCAATTATTAAATTGAGTTGATTTCAATGATAAACTTGATTTAATGGATGTAATTTTTTGTTTTGAATATGGTACAATACAATTTGAACTTCTTCTACAACATGGACATAAGTATTCTTGAGCTCTATTTGGAGGTCTAATTACTGCATTTTGATTTGAATTATCCAAGATTGAATTTAAACAATCCACATGAATTAAATGTGAACAAAATGTAATGAAAGCACCATTTGTATTATTTACATCAATAACTAATGTATCATCCAATTTTGATTTATCTAAATTCTCTCTTCTCTGCTTTTCACTTGATACCGATGGGTCAACTACCAATAATGAACAATATGATAAAAGTGAATTCTTTTGTAATGTACCAACATAACCAAATGGGCGCGATTGTTTTAATGTGCTAAATGAATCTCTACAAATTGCACATGATCCAAAATCAATTGATTCTTCAACTGTTGTTGATGTTGCAGAAGTATTTAATTGATCCACTGACATTTCATCATTATCTTCACCATCAGATTCAAAATTAAATACATTGTTTTGATCATATTCTATTTCTTCCTCTTCTTCATCCTCTTGATTACCCATTTTATGATCTTTGTCATCAACGTCATCTTCATAATCATCATCATCATCCATATCATTTAATTTGATAAAATTCTTTTGTTGTTCTTTCATTAATCTAATTAATTCCATTTGTCTTTTCATTGCTTGTTCTTTCATTTGTGATAAATGTGATTCATTTGTTGGTGATGTTGATTCTCTTAAAATATTAAATCCTTCGTTACTACTTTTAATTGAAGATGTTGATGATGAGAGTGTGCTTGTTGTTGTTGATGGTATTGGATTTGAGTTACCACTATTATCATTTGAATCTTTTAAACTATTTACCAAGATTGGATGATTTAAAAGTTGATTAATTGAACTATGGTGTGATTCGAATTTTGGTAATGTTTGCATTAACTTTAATAATGAAAACAATGTAATTGTTGATGGCGATACTGATGGTATAAATGAATTTGATTGTTTAATTGGTTGAACGAAATTTTTTAATATATTATCGCTTGTAAAACCTAAATCCAAAAAATCATGATGTTGATTGGAAGCAGGTGTAGTTTGATGTTGTTGTTTTGGTGACATAAATTCAATGAACGAATTTGCAATCTTTTTTGGTGATATACTAAGTGCTGATGGAAATAGTGACTGGGTAGTTGTTGTTGTTGGAACGATATCAATTATTTTAGTTGAAATTGTTGATAATAAATCTTGACCATCTTGATTATATATGATTTCCGGTTTATTTAATTTATTCAATTGATTTAATTCAAATGAATCAATTGATAAATAAAGTAAATGGATTGCAGTTGATAATAGTGATTCAGAAGTTTTAACAGAACCTGTTAAACTATTATAAATTACAGAGAATAATATTGAATGTAATATTTCACAATGAAGTAATGATTCAATTCCATTAAATTCTTTTAATGGTTCCTCTGTTGGTACAATTGGTCTTGTGATTGGAATCTTTTCACGAGTACAATTTTTAATGAAATTCTCTTCAGATTTTTGTTGTTCATCTTTTGTATGATATGGATAATAGTAATTCCATTCTTTCCATACCGTAGGTTTTAATTGATAAATACCACTTTCAGTACCAACTTTAGAATTTACAAATGTTGAAATATCTTTTAATATTGTATCTAATTCCATTGAATCTTCAAAACACTCTGAAACCAATGGGTAAATATCGCCAAATGTTTGAGGTTTAACTGATAATATATGAATTAATTCTTTGCGAAGTAATTGATCAGATTCTTCCAATTTTGAAATTTTTGTACGATCAGTTACAATCCAAACTATACATTCTAAAAAGTTTTCAGCAATGATTGTGTTTGCTCTATCAGACTCAGATTTATGATTATTTAAATGACTATTACTACCAATACTACCAGTACTTGAAGAAGATGATGTTAATTTACTTGTTACAATACTATCACCACCACCAAATTCACCATGATGATCGTGATTATTATAAATTTGACCATCTAAAAAGAACCAACTTGATAATTCAACACGATCTAAAAATTGACAATAAAACAATTTTGAATTCATTACCAATGATAAATACTGAATGAAATAAATATCCAATGAACAATTTTGATCTTTTGCACGATAATAATTTCTCATTTGATTTCTAAGGGAATCACCATTTCTAACCCACATCCCAGCATAATATTGATGTGATAATGCAAATGCACGAAATATATGTTCTCCTAATACACTACAAAGTATCTGTAATTCTTCTTTTGATTTAACCATTGATCCCAATACTTGTGATGGTGTTTTTTGAAAATTTGTTGATTCAAAATAAAGTAAATTCATCAGTGATCTATGTAATGGTAAATGTAATGAAACTGGTTGTTTTGATACTCTATATTCTGGAATTATAATTTCCCTAATACCTTTTTTCCATTTATTACCAACATTAGTATTGTTATTATTGTTTGTACCACCATTATTAATGCCAGTTGTTGTATTTTCATTATTAAAATATTGAATTAAATGATTTAATAGATACAATTTAAATTGTTTTGAACATTCTTTTGTGATCATTGTTGAATTTGTTGTAAATTGATCAAATATTGCACGACTGATATAACGTGATAAATAAATTTCTAAATAGAAACAATGTATCCATGAAATATCATCATATTCAATATGTCTTGTTGTTAATCTAATGTTTGGATTCATACCTTGTGATATGGCAATTGAATCTAAACATTTAAATAACAATTCTGGATGTTCTGCTAACCATTGAAAACTTGATTTGGTCTTTATAATATACGCTATTGAAATGAGTGATTTAAAATACGTCTTTTTAACCAACGAACTACTTTTTAAATTTAAACTTTGATATAATATTTTATCATTACCATTACCATTACTACCATTGTTGCCATTACCACTATGTCTACTCTTTGTAACTTTTACTCTTTCCATTCCTTCTAGTCCTTCTACTTCAACCTCTTCATCACTTGAATCATCTTCATCCTCATCATCTTCGTCGTTTTCTTCTTGTGATTTTTTAATGTGTCTGATGAATGAATTTACAATATGTTTAAATTTATATGTTGATACTATTTTAAGTGATGTTTGTTCTACTGTGAATAATTGAACTGTCAAATTTGAATCATATAATGGATCATCAAATGATTCTGCCATTGCCAATGCCAAATTATCTCTAAATTCACTTGATATGAAAAGAGAGATGATAAACTTTTCAAGTGTTTGTGAATTTTTACTGGCTAATTGAGCAAACCCTTTATATATATCAGTTGGCGCTTCTGATATTTCATTTGCTAATAATAATGTGAAATCATCACCTAAAACTTCAATGAATTTATTTAATACATCCAATATTGAATCTGTAATTGATGTATGATTAACACTTGAAATATCCATTATTAACCTAATCATTAATGCATCTAGCATAATTTCTTTTACATTTTCTGGTAATTCGCGTTTAATTTGATTTTCGCTTTGTTTTTTTACATGTACTGAGCAACAACCTTCTTTTTTCCATGCACTAAGATCACCACAATCACAACAACCACTATTTGATGGTATTAATCTATATCTGTGTCCTTCATGTTTATCTTCTTCAAAACAATCAACACAAATAGCACTGTAAATATACCATCAAAGATATTAGAATAATATTATATATAAGTACTAATATCGTATGGTATACATACCAATTTTCATCGATTTGACAATCTAAACATTTATATATGTGTGCATTTGATTTCCAAACTTTACCGCATATTGATCTAGACATTGAATCTTGATATGATTGTTGTAGTTGTGAAAATGTTGTAAATTTCTTATTACTTGTTAAACTTGTGATTATGTCTAGTAATTTAGATGCTGGTTTAATGCTAAATAATTTCTCTATAAAATAATTAAGATTAACCTTTCCTCCAACTTCATTTTGTTTGATATTATTCTCTTCATTATCGTTTTTCTTATTACTATTATTGTTAAAGTTACTATTATCTTCCATTGTTATGTCATTGCCTAATATAATATGTAAAAAAAAATAAGGGTTTTTATTAATTTAAAAAAAAACAAATTTTCCAAAAAAAAATTTAAAAAAAAAAAAAAATTTCATTTTTCATAAAGTTTGTGTGGCACAATATTAAAAACCTGCATAGATAATAATAAAACTGACTGAATAAATAGAATTTGAATAAACAACTAAAAGAAAAACAATTTATTGTTTTAAAGTTACAAATGGTTAATCATAAATTCTTCTGTAAGAAAAGGTTTTATTTATTTATATGTTGTTCTTACATCTATTTCTATCACCTAAGCGCAATACAGAAAATAAATCATTGCAAATTGTCTATTGGTTTATTATCTGTTTTGTGAAAACTAAATTTTCATAACCCGCGCTATATTTTTCTTGAAAATGAATAAATTTAAAGAAATAAAAAATTCAAAAAAATAAAATTTCGACCCTCGCGCAAAAATATAAATGTTATTTTTATTTTTTTTTTATTTTTTTTCAAATTACCAAAATATGACAACCATAGACAAAGCAAATTACAAAGATAATTTGTCAACGTATATTAAAGCTTCTGTAAATGAACTTGCAAACGACGATATAGATTTCGACTTTAACGAATTTAATGAACCAATTGATATTGATGGTGCATTAAGAGATTCTCAAAATATATTTAATGGAGCAGTACCAAAGCAAAGAGTTTTACCAAAATTAACAGCTACAACAACCATTACGAATAATCCAACAACTTCAAATTTCACTTCTTCGATGTCAGCTGCTCAAACAACAACATCCACATATAAAAGTAACGAAGATCAAGATGATAGTTTAATTACAAGAAGAAGACAACAACCTAGAAAGAATATTATATCAGATGATGATGATGTCAATATTGATATTAGCACAAATTACACATCACCTTCAAATTCACCACCTATAATTTCAAAACCTTCAACACCAATTAAAAAACCAATTCCTTCTCTTTTAAATAAAAGTAATAACTATAATAATAATAATAATAATAATAATAATAATAATAATAATAATAATAATAATAATAACCATAATAACTATAATAGCAGTAGTAGTAATAATAACACCAACAATAATAATAATAATAACAGTCACAATAACAATGCATATAAATCAAATAGTAATAATTACTCTGGTAACGACAACCATAAAAACTCATTAAACTCTGTTAAAGGTGAAATATTTGATTTAATAATGAGAAAAAAGGTACTAAGGAAAGAAAAGAAAGAAAAATCAAGTGATATAGAAAAGTCAAGAATTACACTCGAATTGGCAGCAATAAAGAGAAACAGAAAAGAATTGATGAAAAAATTGGAAGATCTCATTGGTAATGGAAATAATACAACAAGCAATGGAAATGGCAGTAGTTATACAAGCAATAACATTAGTAATAATAATACATTTTCATCATCATCTACTTATATATCGACTAATTATAATAATAATAGCAATAATAATAATAACATCAATAACAATTCAAACTCTATACCAACAAACCCATTATTTGATGATGATGATGATGGTGGTAGCAATATGTTTGGAGACACATTTGAAACACCACAAAAAACTACAACTTTCAATAATAATAATAATAATAATAATAGACCAGCCACAACTACAACTACAACTACAACATCAAAAAATAATAATGATAGTAGTTATAAACCACCACCAATTATTAATAATGCTGGTTTCGAATTAATTGATTTAGAAGATGAAGAATATAATGGTAATCATAGTAACAATATTGGTGGATATGATTTTGATATTGGAGATTATGGTGATTTAGATAGCGATTATTTAGATGATGACGTTGTTGAAATTCAAGAATCAAAATCTACAAATAATTCAACCACAAAAACAACAACAAACAACAATTACAACTATAATAACAATAATTACAACAATAATAATACTTTTAATTCAGCAAATTCAGTTCAATTAATAAATTTTAATAATGATATAAGTAAATTCAAAGGTACATTTCCATGGAGCCAAAAAATTATAGATATCAACAAGAATACATTTGGTTTTCAAGTATTTAGACAAAATCAACGTGAAATTATCAATTCAGCACTTGATGGTAATGATACATTTGTATTGATGCCAACTGGTGGTGGTAAAAGTTTATGTTATCAAATTCCAGCATTGCATCAACCTGGTCTTACCATTGTTATATCACCATTGATTTCATTGATTAATGATCAAGTTGAATTTTTAAATACTCTCAAATATCCAGCAGCAGCATTAAGTAGTTCAATTGGTCAAGAAGAATCATTAAGAGTATATCGTGATATTAGATCAAGTCATCCAAAAACACGTTTACTCTATTTGACACCAGAACGTGTTGTAAATAGTGATACCATTATAGATATACTTTCAGCATTGAATGACCGTGGATTATTTTCAAGAATTGTAATTGATGAAGCACATTGTGTATCTCAGTGGGGTCATGATTTCCGTCCAGATTACAAAGAATTGAAAATATTAAGAAGCAAATTTCCAAAAGTACCAATATTGGCATTAACAGCAACTGCAACTGAACGTGTTAAAAATGATGTAATCTATAATCTTTCAATGAAAAACACCGTTGTATTCACACAAAGTTTCAATAGACCAAATCTTATTTATCAAGTTTTCAAAAAATCAAAAGCAGTTGTAGAAGATATGGCAAAGTTTATCAAATCAAATTATCCTGATAAATCTGGTATTGTTTATTGTATGAGCAAGTGGGATTGTGAAAATGTTTCAAAGAAATTAAATGAATTGGGTATCAAATCTGGTTTTTATCATGCTGGTATGGAAAATGATGAGAGAACTAAAATTCAATCAAGATGGCAAAGAGGAGGTGTTAAAGTAATTGTTGCAACCGTTGCATTTGGTATGGGTATTAATAAAGCAGATGTTAGATTTGTAATTCATCATTCAGTACCAAAATCATTGGAAGGTTATTATCAAGAAAGTGGTCGTGCTGGTCGTGATGGACTTCAATCTCATTGTATATTGTATTTCTGGTGGGCTGATAAATTAAGAAATGATAATTTGATTGAAACAAGTGCAAGAGAAAGTAGTGCTGCTCGTAAAAATTCTCAAGAAGTACGTGATGCATTAACTAGAATGGTAAATTACTGTGAAAATGATACAGATTGTCGTCGTGTACTTCAATTGGGTTATTTTGGTGAGAAATTTGAAAGAGAAAATTGTGGTAAAACTTGTGATAATTGTAAGAATCCTTCTCCAATCACTGAAAAAAACGTATCTGAAGAGGCAAGAACATTGGTTAGAATCGTAAAAGGATTGGGTGGTGACACACTTTCAACTGTAATTGATATTTATAAAGGTGCAAAAACTGCAAAAATCATTGAAAAGGTAGCAAAGGCTGGTATCAATGAACATTATGGACTTGGTAAAAATTGGAACAAACATGAATTGGAAAGAATTGCGCATCAATTATTATCAAGAAATATATTAAAAGAAAATGTAACTCAAACAAATTATGGTACCACATACTCTCACATTGCAGCAAGTACACATGCAGATTTATTGATTAGTCGCCAGACCTCTATTATACTCAAATTTAGAAGTTCACCATTAAATCCAACAAAATCAAAATCTGCTGCCAAAACCAAACCAACAAGTAAAAGAGGTAAAGGAAAAGCTGATGATGATGAAGAAGATGATGATGATGATTGCAATGTTCAAGCAGTTGTTTTACCAACAAAGAGACTCGTTAAAGATGGATTATATGAAAGAATCGATACTTTACGTAATAGCTTTTCAATGTGCGAAAATATTCAACCACATCATATATTCCAAAGTGCCACTATTGAAGAATTAGAAAGATTGAAACCAGTAAAATTAGAAAGCTTTAAGGGTATCATTGGTTTACCACAACACAAGATTGATACGTATGGTCCATCAATTATTCAAGTTATCATTGATTTTAAAAATGGTCAACCATATAGTTTTGATGAAAATGAATATAAAAAAAGTCAACAAAAGACTTCAAGTCATTTCAAAAGTAACAACACTGTAAACATTGAAACTTTAGACAATTTTGTATTAGATGATGATGATTTTGCTGATATGGATGAAACACCAATTGATGATGATGATGATGATGATGGTTATGGTTCAATAGATGATGAATATGTTTCTACAAGTAATAAGAAAAGAAAACCAACTCCAACAAAATCAAGTTCAACCACAACTAGATCAAATAGACCAAAAAAAAGTTAATCTCAAAACAAACAACGAATCAAATAAATAAATGTACATATTGCGTTTTTTTTTTTTTTAAAAAATAATTATATATATTTCTAGTTTATTTAATTAATTTAATGTAATATAGCTGAGCCACTGTAATCGTTATTATCAATACCCATACCTTCATCTTGATTATCATTGCTATCTTTTATATTTTCTTCTTTTTCCTCTTCTTCTTCTTCTTCATCTTGTTTTAAATTGTTTAATTTTATATAATCTTTTGAATGAATGATTGATTTTTTAGATTGGTCAACGTCATCATCTTCTTCATTATCATCAGTTCCATCAATATGATGATAATTATTGTTATTACCACCGACACTGCTTAATAATATTGCTTCACCTAGTGTTTCAACTGATTTTTCATTATTAAATCTATCAAAATCTTCTTGTGATTGATCATAATCATGATCTGAATTTGTAAGTGATTCGATATCACCACCTTTAGTACTATTGTTGTTATTACCAATATTTTCCATTGTTTGAGTTCTTTTAATTGAAATTTCAACTTCTTTACTCCAATCAATTCTAACTACAACTACACCAAGTACAACTGCAGCAGAAAACAAACCTAAACATAATCCATACCATAAACCAATTACTTCCTTGTGAAATGCAAATGCAAAAATACAAGAAGATGGAACACCAATTATATAGAATGCACCAAAATTAACGATTGCACCAATTTTATTTTTACCTGTTCCTCTTACTACACCTTGGCATGTTGTTTGGAATCCATCAAAAAATTGAAATAATGCACTTACTGGTAAAATAGTTGCAACTAATGCTTGTACTTCTTTATCACTTGAATATAATTTACCAATTACATTTCTACTGAAATATTGAGTAAGTGAAATCAATACCATGAATGACATTGTTAAACAAAATCCAATTTTAGTTGCATTCTTTGCAGCTTCTGGTTTCTTTGATCCTAATAATTGACCAATTCTAACTGATAATGCAATCGATATACTAAATGGTAACATAAATGTTAACAATGTAAAATTCATTGCAATTGAATGACCATCCAATTGAGTTGATCCAAATGTACCAGATAAAATTGTAAGTATTTCAAATGCACATCCTTCAAATACCATTTGACCACCTGCTGGTATACCCAATCTTAAATATTCCTTTAATCCACCCCATCCAAATAACTCTTCTTTAGAGAATCCAAACCATGTATCTTTATATAATTTAAATTTATATATCCATAATAACAGTAATAATGCTGCTAATAATTTTGAAATTGATGTAGCTAAAGCACTACCAACTATACCAATTCCACCATTTTCAGTTAAACCATGTACCATTATAAAATTTAATATTACATTTGATATATTCAATATTACACCACATACAATTGATGGATACATTATACCTTGACCTTGTAAATATTTTTGTAATACTGATAATCCACCTGAAAACCATAAACCAGGTATCATACCCCAAACATATTGTTGTGTATAATGTGCAACTTGTTCATTTTGATGAATTAATATTAATAATGGTTCTGTAACAATCCATACAATCGATATGAAAAAACTTAATACAACTGATGTTGTAATTGCTCGTTGAATTGTTGCACCAATTAATTTATAATTTTTTGCACCATATCCTTGTGAAATAAATGTATCCATTGCATTAAAACTACCAATTATAAATGCTGATGTACAAAATGTCCATGTATTACCTAAACTTACTGCTGCTAAATGGTCGGTCCCTAATTTACCAACAAATATCATATTAACCAATAAATAAACAACTGTATTCAATATATTTGATATAAGTACTGGAAATGTCCAACTTAATAAATATACAACTTCAGGTTTTGCTTCTTTAAATATCCTTAACGTATTATTTGCTACATCTTTAATTTTTGTATCCATTATTTTTAATTTGATTTTATTACATTTATTTTATATATCCTTGTCTGTTTGTCTTTGTCTTTTTTATGTATGTTTCTTTAAAATATCAACTTTCTTTATTTTATATATTAATTAAAATTTTGTTTTTTAAGTGTGTTTGTGTGTAGTGTGATATTTTATGACTATTTTATAATTTATTTTTTTATTTGTTTTTTTAAAATTATATTTATTTAATTATTTATTTTTTAAATTAAATTATAAAAAATGACAAAAACCGAAAACTTTCAAAAATGATATATTTTTTTTTCAAACGTTGACTTTTTTTTTTGTTTTTTTTATTTTCTTTTTCCTTTTTTTTTTAGTAAAAAGAACACATAAAAAAAAAAAGTACTATTTAATTAATTAAAAAAACACACATGAGTCAATAGATATTAATTTCTCAAAATTCTATTTTTATAAAATTGGTTCCATTGAATATTCCGCATATATTTAAAAAAAAAAAAAAAGTAATTTAATTTATATCTATGATCACAAGATAATAGTATAAAAGTTTTATTCAAAGCGGTGTGTTTGAATTTATTTTATTTTTTTTAAAATTAAACAAACATATGCACTTTTATAAATAAATCAGGTAATTAAAAAAAAGTACGAAACAGATGACATGATGCACGCACGAGATTATTTTTTATTTTTATTTTTTTTTTTTTCATATTTTTAATTATTTTTTTAAGAAACACATCCACAACACTGTTTTCATAAAATAGATGAGCAATAAAAATATATTAAATGTAAATAATAATAATAATAATAATAACAACAGTAATAATGACGACAATATAAAATCATTTGCATCAAGTTTAAAAATTGTTGATGATTACAACGATAATTCATATTATTATGATGACGACGATGAAGATGACGAAAGTGATAACAATAGTAACGAAGATCACTACAGAGAAGAATTCTTTCAATCAGTCTCACAAAAACAAATGGAAATTCCAACAACTATACAAACAAATAATTATAATAACAGTGATAATATAGTATTAGTTAATACTAAAAATAGTCTCACTCCAATATCAAATAAAAAAAGTAAAAATAATAAAAACAATACCAATAGAAATAATAATAACAATAGGAAAAAAGTAATAAACAATATTGAATATGATAGGAGACATATTCAATATACATTAGACAGACTAAAAGATAATTCAAATGCATGTGGTAATGAACTATCAAAATTATTCTCTGGTGTAAATTTAATTTGTAATAATGTATGTATGTTATTCCTTAATATTTGTTATTTTAATTTCATTCATTACTAACACATTTCATTAATAGATATCAAAAATATCAAATGATAATATGGAAAATTATGCATCAACAATTGACAATGCAACATTTGAAACCATTAAAAGTGCAGAATCAATGAAATGTTTAATTAATACAATGGAATTATTAAATTCAGATTTGTTTGAAGTAACAATTAAATTAAATAATGATATGTATGTACACATTCACACACACACACACACACACACGCACATAATAAAAGTTAACGTATAATGACTAACCATTTTATATTAAATCTACGATAGTAAAAATGTAAAAAAAGGAGTGGATCAATTAGAATCACTAATAAAGTCTTTAAAATAGCGAATAATTACACAATAACAATAACAACACCAACAACAAACACCAAATGATAATTTTGTAATAAATAAAAAAAATTAAATTTTCCTTTTTTTTTTCAACACACCAACTTTTTATTTTTTTATAAATTTCATATAAAAAAAAAAACACACACACACACATAATTATTTTATAATATTATTATTCATATTATTTCTTTGTATTTTTTTTTTTTTTCCAATTAATTTTTTTATTGTTTCAGACGCTATAATAACAATACATACATTAGTAAAAGAAATAATAAATAAATAGTGTATAAATTATAACGCTACAATAATAATATGGCATCTTTAATTAGTCCACAGTTAGGAAATGCATCATTAAATGTAAACAATAACAATAACGGTATCAACAATAACAATTTCAACATTAATAACAATAATAATAATCCATTACATTCACCAGTTATGAAACTAAGAGGACTTGAAATGACAGTATATGGGCTCGAAAAAGAAAATTTAGAATTAAGACAAAAGATTGATAGTCAAGATAAAGAAATTAATCATTTTCAAAAATTAATAACTGAATATGAATCTGAAAATGATGTAACTATATAATATATATTATTGGTTTATTTAAAATTTAAATAAAATTAAATACTAATGAACATATATTGTATAACTTACAGCAACATGAAAGAAGACATGCCCAATTGGAAGAAGAAATATTAGAATTACGTAAACAATTAAAAAATTTAAATCCAAATTATTTAAATACAAGTGGTAGTTGCATACATAGTAATAGTAATAGCAATAATAATAATACTAGCAACAACAATAACAATAACAATCACAATAATAATAATTTAGAAAAAGATATGACACAATTAAAGATTAATGATAGAGATAAATTCTATTCTGATGATATTCCATTATACCTTTATACTGGTAGAAGTTATCCAAATTCACCATCAAATGGATTAAATAATTCATCTTCTTTTAATACTAATGGTGGTAACACAACTACTACAACTACAACAACCACTACAACTAGTTCATCATCTACAAATAACAGCAATAATAACAATATTAATTTATCACATTCAATGAATAGTAATAATGGTGGTGGAGGTAGTTTATCAAATTCAAGTAATAATATCGATCATGATCATCACAATCATAATCATCACGCAAATTCTTCAACCTCTCCAAATCAACTTAATACGCCAAATATGAATAACAATAACAATACATTAACCACAAGTAATAGTAATAATAGATCACCCTTTCAAAAAGGTAAAAATGCACCAAGTTCACCAACAATAGTTTCATGCGTTAGTTCAGATGGTATTTCAACTGGGGTAAACATCTCAATGTCTCCTTCTCCTGTAATCCCTCAACCACGTAAAAAATCTATCATTAGTTTATTCTCACTTTAAAAAAAAAACCAACACCTGCTACTGGTATTATTTTTGTAAATTTACTTATTTATTAATCATAATCAACACTACATATATAAACATTACATATATCATCATATAACCAAAAAAAAATAAAATAAAATAAAAAGCAATCAAAAACAAACACTTGTACAACTTTTTTCTTTTATTTTATACATTGACCAAAGTTAGATTTAATTAGATTTCTATCAATTGATAAATACATTGATTGTATAGTATTTTGATTTAAACCATGTAATGAATCTAATGAATATATCCCAATTCCACCAAAGCATGAACCATTAATTTTATGATAAGTTGATAATGGATTATCATATTGAATTTGATGATATGAAAAATGTTTTGATGTTTGTGATTCAATTCTCCTTATATTTATATATGGGTTTAAACTATCTTGATTCCAAATTTCAGCTGATGCAACATATGTTTTATTTTCAATTTTATTACCAATTAAATAATTGTAAATTTCATTGAATTCAATATACTTTGGCGATCTTGAATTTACACATTCTGATGTATATAAACCTCTAGGAAATTTATCACATTCATATTTGTACCCATACCAAGGTATACTTAATATAATTTTATTTAAATTTCTCTTTAATGTTCTTACTACCCATTTCTCAATTTCTTTTTTAATTCTATTTGTTGGCGAATTTTGACTGACTTGACCAATAAAATTACCCATATCATATGAATTTGCAATTACATAATCAACATATTCTAATTTTAATAATTTTTCATAACTATATGGTACATTTATAATTGATATAGAAACTGAAAAATGAATATTCTCTGAAATGGCTTTTAATTCTGTTCCCATTCTTTCAACTTTTTTTAAATATTCTGAATCTGATGTTGGATTCTTAAAAAATATTAATGAAATTCCATCAACTTGTGAATCAATTACCAAATTTATATATTGATCTATTAATGTATCATTGAGTGTATTTCCTTCAATATTTAATATTGCCAAAACTTTTTTCGATTGTATAATTTGAACAATTTCTTTAAAATTTGATAAATTAGTTGGTATAACCAAACCGTCAATTGAATCCCATTTTATGTAATCCGTATAAAAATCAATTTCACTTGATTTACTATAACCCAAAATAAATGGTTTACTATAATCTAATTTATTATTTAATCTTGAACCTACAAATTTAAATAATATTATTAAAAATATTAAAGAAAATACTTTATTTTGTATTATTTTAATCATTATTTTATTTATGTAATAAAATTATTGAATTGTTTCGTATCTTTTGATAAAAAAAAAAAGATTTTTCAAAACTAAAATTTATTATCAGAATTGTGTCCAACTATTATAATGCCAATATTATAGGATTATGTAAGAAATACCGTTTTTTTGGCATCATTTTTCGAAATATGATGGTAAATTTTTAGGTATACAGAAAATCGTTTTTTTAAAAAAAAAATAAATTAAAAATAAAAAAACTTTTTATTGATAGGTAAGATTCGGTTTAATAATGTTTCTTTCATGAAAGAAACAGTATTTTTATCTTAGATTAGATTCCATTCAATAATAATAGTAATAATAATAAATAATAAGAAATAACAAAATAATAGTAATTATATGTAATAATAAATATTTGTAAAATTAAATTAAAAAAAAATCAACATATGAAAATCCAAATAATAATTTTAATAATTTTATTATTAAATATTATAAATTGTCAAAAAGAAGAAGATTTTGAAAAGGAAACAAATCCATGTAAAGATTTAAATTTAACATTACCAATTGGAAAAAAAAAAAATGGAGAAAAAATATTTTATGTGTATGTTAGACCACCCCACAATGGAAATTATACATATTTTTTAAAAGATCCATCATTGAAATGGGAAAATATAGATGTATTGGCAGTATATGTTAGCAAAAAAGAAGGATATGATAAAAGAATTTCATGTTTGGCTCATAAAAAAGGAGTACGTGTTGAAGTTATTTTGGAGGAGGGAGATTTTTGCAAAAATTCAGAAAACGATTTAGAATGTCCCTACTATAAAACAGAACTTGATAAAAGTTTACCAAAAATTATGGAACGTATGAAAACTTATCATTTTGATGGTATTTCTTTGGATTTTGAACAAGGTACTGGTTACAGTAAATATGGTGTAAATGGTGGATATGCTTTTCTTTCTAAATATATTTCAGATTACTTTGGTTCAATAAATAAAAATTATTCATTGTCATCTGCTTTACAAATGAACACAAACTCAAATTTATTCACACAAATGAAAGAAATCGCAAAATATAATGATTATCTAGTAATAATGTGTTACGATTTGTTTGGTTATGAAAAAGTAGGTGCAAGTGTAACTGATTCACCAGTGACTTCTTACAACATTAGAAATGCATTAAAAGTGCACTATATAGATAGATTGGTTGATAAGGAATTGATAAATAAAGTAATTGTGGCATTACCATTGTATGGATATGAAAAACTTTGCCAAAACGATTCAAAAGGTTTATTTACAGATAATTGTCTAATTAAAAACGGAAAAGAGACAAAGATTGTTGGTGTAAATGATATTCACAAAAACTTAACGTCTGTTGATAGATTAAATACTGGTGTAATTTGGAATGATAAACATAAAACAGTATACTCAAATATTCAAATGATTTCAACAGGTGACATTTATCAAGTTGTTTATGACTCTCCGTTTTCAACATATGAAAAATTAAAAGATATCGGTTTAGGTGGCTCGGGTGTCTGGGCAATAGATCATTTAATAGGTTTACCAAGACCAATAATCGAATCTTGGTATGTTACATTTGAAAATATTAATATTGGTAATACTTTTATTTCAAAATAAAAATGTAATATTAAAAAAATAAGGTCTATGGCATTAACTATACAAATAGGGTTTATTCTCATATTTTATTTTTCTAAAGAGATAAATGTGAATTATTAAAATTAAAAAAGAGTATCATTATAAATCCGTATATTTCATATAATGTATTTGTTATTCACACTAGTATTAATCAAAAAAATAGTTTATTATATTACCATAAATGTTTTAGATTTTGTAATAAACTAGAGCACTACCTTCCAGGAAGTTAATTTTTTTTTTTTTTGATTGGAATACAGACACCAAATTTTTTTTTATTATAATGTTACAAATGCATATGTGTTGTCAAATGGTAGATAATTAGATAACGAATCAAGTGATACATACAATTTTTATATTGAATAATAGTATGGTTATTTATGGTTAACGAAAGGATTTTTTTA